>JACXGM010035256.1:0-11733 GCA_016801145.1 Umbra pygmaea | reverse complement strand
AGCAAGCCCCAAAATGATATATCATGATATACAGTATAATGTTGAGCTCTCAGCTTCTTGTTTGACTACCCATAGTGGGGGTTTTGGCCTCCCTCCCTTCCGGGTCTCACTCCAACAGTCGTCAAGAGTGTGGAGCCTGGTAGTTCTTAGACAGCTGCTATAATCAGTCCTGTGGAACATCTAAAAATCCACTACAGATGCACATCCAGGCCACAAAGCTCCCGTTCCACCACATCCCAAAGATGCTCTATTGGGTTGAGATCTGGTGACTGTGGGGGCCATTTTAGTATAGTGAACTCATTGTCATGTTCAAGAAACCAATTAGAAATGATTCGAGGTTTGTGACATGGTGCATTATCCTGCTGGAAGTGGCCATCAAAGGATGGGTACATGGTGCCCATAAAGGGATGGACATGGTCAGAAACAATGCTCAGGTAGGCTGTGGTATTGTTACGTCCCCTAGTCCCATTAGTGTTCTCTGTGCTGTGTGTTTGTTCTGCTCTGTGTGTCTTTCCATGTACAGGTGCTGACAATCCTCATCAATCAAGTATCACTTATCACTGACTCCTCCCCTTCGTTATCTAGTGCAGCTGAAGCCAATCATCATATCCCATCCTGCCCTTCTGTTTGAGTATAAATGTTTGTCTTGTATGGTAGCTGGTAGTTTTACCAGGAGTTCATGCCATAACTCTCTGTTGGCTCACATTTGGTATATGTCTGTGGGCATATGTGAACAGCATTGTGTGTATTAGATTTCCTTTAGAGGTTGCCTTTGTACTTGACTGTGGTTGTAAAGTATTAGTTTGTTAGAATAATGGTATGTTAGTGTGTGTTTGGTAGTTTGTATGACAGAGCAGGTTTGACAGTTTGAAGAGTGTGTGTATAGTTATTTAGAACTGCTGTATTGTATTATTGTTATTGGTGTACATTACTAATTTGTTTCCCTTTTGTCTTTTCCCAGTGGGGGAGAAGAACACGTGGGAAGTGTTAGGCCAGACGCCCATGGGCTTACACCAGCCGTAGGGATAACTCCATTGTATGTGCACTAGGTTATATCTGAGCGCCCACTCCATGTATTTTTGTTAGGGCGCCTTGACCATGTGCCAGATAGATTAAGTGTTGTTTCAGTGGGTTAGTTAGGTTAGGGGTGGGTGTTCTGTATTAGTTCTTTGTTTTGGTTCCGCTCAGCCTCTCCTCCCAAACTATTATTTATTTTTACTGTGGCCTAATAAAGCCCTTTGTAGAACGGTACCCACTTGTTTCTGTGTCCTTGCTTGCACCCACGACTCCATACTCCTTTCTCTGACCAATTGGGCAGCAAGGTGTGGCATCCCACTCCCCTCCTGGGGAGGCAGTGCGTAACAGGCCTTTAAACGATGCCCAATTGGCACTAAGGGGCATAAAGTGTGCCAAGAAAACATCCCCCACACCATTACACCACCACCACCAGCCTGCACATTGGTAACAAGGCATGATGGATCCATGTCCTCATTCTGTTTACGCCAAATTCTGCCTCTACCATCTGAATGTCTCAACAGAAATCGAGACTCATCAGACCAGGCAACATTTTTCCAGTCTTCAACTGTCCAAGTTTGGTGAGCTCTTACAAATTGTAGCCTCTTTTTCCTATTTGTAGTGGAGATGAGTGGTACCCGGTGGGGACTTCTGCTGTTGTAGCCCATCGCCTCAAGGTTGTGCATGTTGTGGCTTCACAAATGCTTTCCTGCATACCTCGGTTGTGACAAGTGGTTATTTCAGTCAAAGTTGCCCTTCTATCAGATTGAAGCAGTCGGCGCATTCTCCTCTGACCTCTAGCATTAACAAGGCATTTTCGCCCACAGGACTACCGCATACTGGATGTTTTTCCCTTTTCACACCATTTTTTGTAAACCCTAGAAATGGTTGTACGTGAAAATCCCAGTAACTGAGCAGATTGTGAAATACTCAGACCGGCCCGTCTGGCACCAACAACCATGCCACGCTCAAAATTAAGGCTTAAATCACCTTTCTTTCCCATCCTGACATTCAGTTTGGATTTCAGGAGCTTGTCTTGACCAGGACCACACCCCTAAATGCATTGAAGCAACTGCCATGTGATTGGTTGAGTAGATAATTGCATTAATGAGAAATTGACCGGGTGTTTCTAATAATCCTTTAGGATTTATATATATATATAAATCTATATATAAATATACAAATACATTTTTATGAATTTATTTGTGATGATTGACAGAACAAAATAACAGCAGAGATACTGGCCCTCATTTATGAAACGTGCGTACGACCTAAAACAGGCGTACGACTGGCGTACGCCGATTCCTACGCAAAGCAAGGGATTTATCAATTTGAACGTGATCGTAGTCTGCGATAAAATCTCACGTCTGGTCTGACCTTGTGTACGCAAATTCTCTAGTGTGACTAGCGGTGTTCATGGTATAACCACCCGGTTCAGTGAATTGTTGAACCAGCAATGATTGATCAATGTGTGTGCATCGCAACTACCCCATATTGCAAGTTACATTTCAGAATTCCAAATGAATTGTATACACCACATTGCTATTAAGTGGTATATTTTTTCCCTTTCATTTCGAGGTGGCCTAGAACATGAGGGCTTAAGTTAGTCAAACAACAATTTAAATCAAATAATAAATAAATAAATATATATATTGTATGTGATTGGTGAAATGTTTATTCAGTCGCCTATTTAAACAAGCGCTTTGGCAGTCCTGAAGTCGAAGCGATGGCAGATCTGGCTCTGTTAGAGGACCTTAATGTGCGCTCTTTACACCGGGACCTTTCAGCGGGAGATCGGGAACAGGTCTGGTATAACATAGCCAACAATAGTCGAAGTATGCCAGCAGTTTTGGTGGCTATGAAGTCCCTTTCTGGTATATTGAAACTATGATTAAAAGACAATTTTATGAGATTGCTGGGTTTCCAAATGTGATTGGGGAGAATCGGGCGGTTCATTGTACTGCTGTAGCCACCATCCATGAATGATACGCATTTTTCAATCGCAAAAACGTTAATTCAATCAACGTTCAGATCATATGTGATGCCAGGATTTTTGTTCTAAATATGGTAGCCCAGTGGCCGGGTAGGACACGCAACTCTATTTTTTTAAACTGCGGCATTGGAACAAGTGCACACTGCATGGCTGGAGTCATCTCCTCTGTGAGGTACGTCCTTGTACAATTATTATAATACTTCTACATAGTTTTTTGGTGAAACAGATGGATGTGATTCCTCTTGGTGACAAAGGTTATGCCCTGACTGAGTACCTTATAACACGCGCTTGCAAATCCCCAAAAAAGCAGGAGCGCAGGTTCAACAGTGTACACACACGCACACGAACCACAGTGGAGTGATCATTTTGCTCAAGGGCAGGTGGCTCTTTCTTGGGTAAGCGGGGTGGGGGACTGCTATACACACCAGAGCAGGCCTGCAACACAATTATGGCATGCGGGGTTCTCTGCGATATTGCGCTGGAGAACCGTGCCATTCAATGGAGATCAGTGGCCACAACAGCCACCATTGGGGGCTCTACGAAGGAGACAGGATCTTATTCTAAGCTTCTAATATAGTAAGTGCCATCTTGTGTAAGAAAGCTAGGGTGAAGTCAGCTAAAATGGGCCACTTTTTGGTAAAGGGCTTGTAACAAGAGTTTTGATTGGTCTGAGTTTTCTAGGCAGGCAGGGCACAACAATTACATTAGATCTCATGCAAAGCTTATTTGATGGTATTATAAGTCCACAAGTGTTGAAGCAACAATTCAAGGTCAGAGATTTGCTGTAAAGATATTAAAATATATGGCACTACAACATTATTTGGCCCATTTTATCTGATGGCCCAATTTAGCTGACTTCACCCTACTTAACATATACAACCTGCACCTGAGACCTGAGCGTCTCTTTTTATCTAAGAGAAATTCCTTTTCTTTACCGGATTTCGCTTATCCATGTCGTAAATTCTAAGGGCGAGGCCTCTAATCCGTGCTTATATGTGGGCGTGATTGTTTTCAACCATCTGATTTATCAACACCCGCTCATTCGTACACTGGAATTGGAGTGATACAAATGTTTTGTAATTCACACGTGAGTCTCGTCGTAAGATGATTTCTGCGCTCAGATCTACACTGGTTTCTGAGCACGTTTGATAAATGAGGGCCACTGTGTCCAGCAACATATATATCAATACAATTTTTACTATTTTAACCCCCCACCCAACATAATCCCCGACCCCATACCACCCTCCCCTGCTACCCATCCCATCACAAAGGTCCAGAATAGATCAACTTCAAGCAGGTAAAAAACATATGGTAGAGGTTGCATGGTGAGGAGTGACATCTGTCACACACATCCATCACTGAGGGATACATTCTGGACCATCTGGACTTAAAGTAATGAACTCTGTTGGTCACCTTGAACAGAATGAGACCAAGTCGAGCGCAAAATGAAGGAACTTGTTCTATCGATAACTCCATCCCAGAAATCATCCGAAAATTCAAGACCCATTTCCTGCTCCCAAGCAATTTTAGGTATATTAGTGGAGTGTTTATCACAGGACATAATCCAAGAATAGATAAGTGAAATTACTGATTTCTGTTAAGGTGAAAAATTCAATAGCTCATTCCAGGTCTGGGTGGGTAATAGAGGGAAGCGAACAAATTTAGAAGTGACAAAATGTCTCATCTGCAGAAATCAGAAGAAATTAGATGTGGGCAAAGCGTGTTGGACCGCCAGGTTAGGAAAACTCAAGAAAACTAAATTTTCATAAAGATCCTTGAAAGTTTATACTGTTTTTTTCCCAGAGAGTAAAAGCACTGTTGACCACAGATGGTGTAAATATGTGGTTGGTATTAACAGGGCCCAAAATAGATGTAGTGTAGAACTTAAAGTGGCGTCGAAACTGGTACCAGATTTTGAGTGTGGAAAGTACCACAGGGTTGTCAGAAAAACGTGAGGGAGATGTGGGGAGAGCGGAGCACAGTAAAGCAGGGAGAGAGGAGAAGGTGCAGGAAAGACCTTCTAGCAGGCACAATGATGTATCTGGGGAGTGCTTCCAGAAAAGCATTTTCTGGAGGTTGGCAGCCCAATAGTAATATAGAAAATTGGGAAGAGCGAGCCCACCACTGAATTTACATTGCTGAAGTAAAAACATGCTGATTCTTGGTGTCTTTCCGGCCCAAATGATAGAGGAGACCGCCTGATTAATTGCTGTAAAAAAGGACATAGGTAAGAACAAAGGGATAGATTGGAAAAGATACATGAATTTGGGCAAGCTATTCATTTTAACAGCGTGTTTTCCCTATGAGGGAGAGAGAAGTTACCCCACCTCTTAAAATCCGCCTTCATCTGGACGAAAAGGGAGGAAAAATTTGCTGAAAGGAGAGCCAGCAGTGAGCGAGTAACATTCACTCCTAGGTATCTAAAGCCCAACTGATTGAGTTGAAAGGGAAGATCTGTATGCTGAAGCAATAATGCGGCTGGATTGATTGGGAAACACTCGCTTTTTTAACATTTAGTTTGTAGACAGAAAAAGAACTGAATTTCTCCAGAATGCAAAGAGTAGTTGGTAATGACGTTATTGGATTATGTATATATAGCAACAAGTCATCAGTATATAAAGACAGCTTGTGTTCAATTCCCTCCTGTAAGACACCCTGGAAGGAGGGTGAGGCCCGTAAGGCCACCGAAAGGGGCTGAATAGCGATGGCGAAGAGTAGGGGAGAAAGGGGGCAGCCCTGTCTTGTCCCGCGTTCTAGAGTGAAGTAGTCTGAGTGATTATCATGGTACAAACACTAACCTGTGGGGAGGAATACAGCAGCCTAATCCAATCAATACATTTATAACCAAAACCAAACCTTTTTTTTTTGCAGCTGATAAATATTCCCATTCAATTCTGTCAAATGCTTTCTCAGCATCAAACAATACCACAAGTTCCGGAGATTTTGAAAACTGTTTTGAAGAAGAAGAAGTTTTATTTATATAGCACCTTTCCATAGCTCAAGGTCGCTTTACATTGTACAGTTTTGAATAAATAATGTTAAACAGAGTCTGAATGTTAGCAAATGAGTGTCTGCCCTTAATGCACACTCTCTACATTAGGGACCTTTCAGTGGGAGATCAGGGACAGGTCTTGTACCGTATATCACAGCCAACAATAGTTGAAATATGCCAGCAGTTTTGGCGGCTATGAAGTCCCTTTCTGATATATTCAAACTATGATTAAAAGACAATTTTATGAAATTGCTGGGTTTCCAATTGGGGTGAATTGGGCGATTGATTGCGTCTGTAGCCACCATCCATGAATGATTACACATTCATCAATCGCAAAAACTTTAATTCAATCAGTCTTTAATTCAATCAATGAGTTATGCCCTCGTACAATTATTATAATAGTTCTACATAGTTCTTTGGTGAAACGGTTGGATGTGATTCCTCTTGGTAAAAAAGGTTATGCCCTGACTGAGTACCTAACACCGCTTGCAAATCCCGAAAAAAGCAGGAACGCAGGTTCAACAGTGCGTACACACTCACACAAACCACAGAGTGATGTATAGGTTTGCTCACGGGCAGGTGGCTCTGTCTTGTGTAAGCGGGGTGGGGTGGGGGACTGCTATACACACCAGAGCAGGCCTGTAACATAATTATGGCATGCGGGGTTCGCCACGATATTGCGCTGTTGAACGTTGCCATTCAATGAAGATCAGAGGCCATATCAGCCACCATCGGGGGCTCTACGAAGGAGACAGGATCTTATTCTAAGCTTCTAATATAGTAAGTGCTATATTGGGTAAGAAGCTACTTAAAAAATACAATGTGGAATGTTTAGTAAAAAATAATTCATTTATTTGAAATACACTTCAGGTTCTCGTTAATCGCTTTTAATGACTATAGCAGTAACCTCAGTCAACACCGCATTTTACTTGAACAATCGACGCCTGATTTTAAGCTTCCAAATAAAACCAAGCGGTTGGCCTGCACCTGAGACCTGAGCGTCTTTATTTTATCTCAGAGAAAATCATTTTCTTTGCCGGATTTTGCTTATCCATGTCATAAATTCTAAGGGCGAGGCCTCTAATCCATGCATATTTGTGGGCGTGTTATTTAAATTACGATTGTTTTCAACCGTCTGATTTATCAACAGCCGCTCATTCGTACGCTGGAATTGAAGTGATACGAATGTTTTGTAAATCACACGTGAGTCTCGTCATAATATCATTTCTGCGCTCAGATCTACACTGGTTTCTACATACGTTTCATAAATGAGGGCCAGTATACCTACTGTGAAGCATTGTGGTGGCAACATTATGTTGTGGGGGTGTTGCTCTTCAGCGGACTGGGCAATTGGTCTGGATTGAAAGGAAATGGATGCTGTCAAGTACACCCACATTTCTGAGGAAAACCGGCAGCCCTCTGCTTGACAGCTGAAGATGAACAGGTGGTTCACCTTCCAACACGAGAAGGACCCTAAACACACCCCCAAAAAAACTATTAACTGACTTAATGATAGGAAGGTTAGTGTCCTTAAGTGGCTAAGTCAGAGCCGTGACTTAAATCCAATTGAAAATCCGCGGATGGACTTGAAGACAGCAGTCAATGGCCACTCAGCAAAACAGTTGACTGTACTCGAACAATTCTGCAAGGAAGAATGGGCAAATATTCCCCAATGTACTCTAGGTGTGCAAAGCTAATAGAGAGAGATCTAAACAGACTAATGGCTGTAATTAAAGCAAAAGGTGGCTCTAAGAAGTATTAAATCGTGGGACTGATCACTTTTCCAAATCACGTTTTTTTTCCGTTTCTGAACTGTTGCCTTTTTTCATTTACCTGAATGTTGTAAGGCAGACTGTGTAAATAAAAATATATGGGTTTTGAATAAAAAATGGGTTTTGATTTCAGGCTATAACACAAAAATGTTTACTATTTTTAAGGGGTATGAGGATTTTCTATAGGCATTGTACTTGTGTTCTGGGCTTTTTCCTCATACCTGATATTCCTTAGCCGTGCACCCAAATACGGATGTGAGTTTGATCTCACTTGATCTATCATAATTAAGCCGTAAATAATAAAGGTCCATTGTCAGAAATTTTACAAAGATTATCTCTTCCCCACGCCTTTGCATAGTCTCTTATATTACCTAAGAATGGCTTTGTGTGCTTGCTGGAAACTAGTAGGACCCTGTAGTGGAATTGTAACAGTGCTAAACACTAATGTCAGATACATACTTATTTCAATTAAAAAGCCAGCTTGATACATTTGCTAACATTGTTAAAAAAAAGTTATCGATGTTTCGTAACATTGCCAATGGTCAGACTTCAATATTTGAATTTGTTGAAAGTTTAAAAGATATTTAATGAAAGTTAAAATATTTTTTCTTCTATGTTCCTCTCTTGTAATTCTCATTTGGAAGGTTATTCATATGTAAATGTGATGACTCAAATAGCAACTCTACACAGCATGAACATGAAGTTTATAACTGGACAAATTTTACCTCACTACAAGGCACTCAATGCAAGCTACGCCACAGCAATAGTCATATAAAGTTGCAATCAAAATTATTCAACCCCCATTGAAAATCAGGTTTGTTAAATTTGACAGACTTTCAGCCGTTTGCAATGACCAAATCAAACAAAAGCAATTGAAATAGCTCAACAAAACAAATGCATCAAGTGGTTTCCCCAAATTCAACTGCAAATGCAACTGATGACTTCTTCAGTCTCAAAATTATTCAACCCCTTCATAGCAAGCATCTTTAGTACTTAGTCGAGCACCCCTTTTGCTGGTATGACCTGCTGCAAACAAGAAACTGTACAGAGCTAGTCACCAGCCTCTGGTAGCGTTCCTGAAGGATCGTAGCCAATTCCACATGAGCAATAGCCTCCAGTTCAGTAATATTCTTGGGTTTGTGTGCTACATCTAACTTCTTCAAATCCCACCAGAGATTTTCTATGGGGTTCAAGTCTGTGGTGGCCACTGTAGAATCTTCCAGGACTTCTTCTGCAACCAAGCCTTGGTGGAATTTGAGGTATGCCTGGGATCATTGTCCTGTTGGAAGATCCAATGATGCCCAAGTTTCAGCTTCCTCACAGACAGCATGACGTTTTATCCTAGGAATTCCAGATACCTAAATAAATCCAACTTACCTTCCATGCGCTGCAGGTTTCCTGTGCCAGAGGATGCAAAGCAGCCCCAGAGCATCAGAGAAGCACCCCAGTGCTCTTTCTTCTTCCTCCAGACTTACCGCTGATCAATTGAGCCGAAAAATTCCAGTTTTGTTTCATCTCTCCACAGAACAGATCTCAAAACATCTGTGGCTTCTTTATATGATTCGGAGAATATTGGAGACAACTTTTCTTGTGCGAGTTCTGGCATGGAAACTTTGTGCATTTAGTACACACCTTACTGTGCTCACTGAAACCTCAGTGCCTGTTGCTACCAAGTCTTGCCGTAGGTAATTTGCAGTCACTTGAGGGTCCTTCACAACCTGCTGTCTAAGAAATATGGTTGTAGCCGTTGATAGGTTTCTTTTTCTTCCCCGTCCAGGTAGTGTAACCACCATTCTGTTTACTTTGAAAACTTGTGAACTATGCTCCCAATGGTGGGAACATTCAGTGCCTCTGCTATCTTTTTGTATCCTGTTCCTTGTTTGTGAAGGGCGATGATCTCTTCACTTAAGTTTTTGAACCATTCTTTTGACTCTGCTATGTTTCTAACATGCAGTCAAATGTGACACTCAACAAACCCCTAGCCAGTTCAGGTACCAGTAATTTATGTTTTCCAGCTCAAGCACACCTGATGGATCTAATGAAACCCTTGATTAGTTGAATCAGGTGTGCTTGAGACAACACCTGTTGGGCATATTTGTGCTGTTGTGAAGGATTCTATTAAGGGGTTTTAATTATTTTGAGACTGGCGAAGTAATAACAAGTTGCATTTTCCATTCGATTTCAGGAAACCACACGCATTTATTCTGTTTATATATTTCAATTACTTTTTTATTTTATTCATTGCAAACAGCTGAAAGTCTGTACATTTGACACTAACCCCAATTTGCAATGGGGATTGAATCATTTTGATTGCAACTGTATATATAACCACCACAATTTAGAAATTTAAACCTCACACTTTCTGTGAATCATTTACAATAATTAACTTTGGCAACACACGAGTTAGCATTGCAGGTCTCAACTAGAATATATATTTTTTTGGACAAACTTTCACAGCGTTAAACATTTTGCAATAAAAAGCTTTTATTGGAACAATTTTAATTCTGTGTTGTTTGCTTTTCTCTTTGTTCCAGAGAGTTTAACAGAAGTTAATAGTCAAGGACAAAAAATATTTCAATATGGCCTATAAAACCTCATGTAGGGAATAAAAGAGACACTCATTTGTGGATAACAAAGATTCCATGACTATGTTTGGAAGGTTTTCCACAAATACTGTACGAACATTCACAGCCTCAGGTGTCATCAGTAGCCTCACCTAAAATCAAAAGGTTAGAAAGTGACTCTTGAGAAAATAAATCACTCCATCCATTACAGCAGTCCCAGTTGAGGTTGTAGAACTACAGGAACCTTCAATATATTCTCTGGTTTGGCCAAATTCCTGGTTAGAGCATTCCGGATTTTCTGAATATTCCATCCTACATTCATTTAGGCATTATGTGTTTTAGGACAGATACATTCTTTTTCAATACCTTAAAACATTGTGACTCAAACACACACCTCAGTAGACCACCCTGATTATTCCAACCTGATTCAGGAATCCAGTAAAAACGCAGGAAATCTATTCAACAGTACTTAGACTGTAGTATTAGTTGCAGTAACACAAAAACCCCTGTCAAAAAAGAATGAAATAAATAAATAAATCTTACCATTTAAGCACAGCAGCGGTCATGAAAAAGGTGTATGAATATGTATGTACTTTAAATATGTTTAAGTCAATCTTTTTACTACTCCCACAGAGAGTGGGAGTAGTTTGCTTTATCTTGGCCAGGTCGCCGTTTTAAATGAGAAATTGTTCTCACCGTGCCCACCTGGTTAAATAAAGGTTAAATAAAAAAAAAAAAAAAAGAGTTTCTCATATGTAGCATCCTGGTATGGGCATCTGAATGGATGTCCACTTTAGCCTGGGCACCAGTCTGCTTGTTGAACAAAAACACAAACTGATCTGGGCCAGGCCTCACAGGGCTCAGTCTACAAACTGTTCTCTGGTCTGCTCCTGGGGTTCTGAAAGAGGGTCTGCTGGCAGAGCCACTGTTCCGTTCACCAGTCTTTCATTCCTATCCTCCGGTACACTGTCCTTGTTTCCTTCCTTCAACACTCCCTTCCACTCCTTCCATTTCTCTGCTTTGGTCTTGAACATCAGATGATGAGCTGAGAACCGGAGGAAGGGAACACATTAATGAACTTTAGATGATGAGCTGAGAACCGGGGGAAGGGAACACATTAATGAACATCAGATGATGAGCTGAGAACCGGGGGAAGGGAACACATTAATGAACATCAGATGATGGGCTGAGAACCGGGGGTGTAGTGGGAAAATGTTGTTCACAGGACCAAATATTGACTATCTCCACATTGGGCTGCACAAGGCATGTTTTTTGTGTCCAGATAACTATTCTAGTTGGCTGGCCAGAATGTTGGAGGTTTCTACAGTAAAGTGTTTGTTTCCCCACCTGGGGTGGGACAGTTCAATATCATGTAAATGTGTGAGGCCATTCTGTTGT
>JACXGM010035255.1:0-11734 GCA_016801145.1 Umbra pygmaea | reverse complement strand
CTGCTGGTGTTGGTCCACTGTGTTTTATCAAGGGCAGGGTCAATGTAGCTAGCTATCAGGAGATTTTGGAGCATTTCATGCTTCCATCTGCTGAAAAGCTTCATGGAGATGAAGATTTCATTTTTCAGCACGACCTGGCACCTGCTCACAGTGCCAAAACCACTGGTAAATGGTTTACTGACCATGGTATTACTGTGCTTAATTGGCCTGCCAACTCTCCTGACCTGAAACCCATAGAGAATCTGTGAAATATTGTGAAGAGGAAGTTGAGAGACGCAAGACCTAACACTCTGGATGAGCTTAAAGCCGCTATCGACGCTTCCTGGGCCTCCATCACACCTCAGCAGTGCCACAGGCTAATTGCCTCCATGCCACGCCGCATTGAAGCAGTCATTTCTGCAAAAGGATTCCCGACCAAGTATTGAGTGCATAACTGAACATAATTTTTTTTGAAGGTTGACTTTTTCTTTTTCTTTTTTTTGTATTACAAACACTTCTTTTATTGGTCAGATGAAATATGCAAATTCTTTGAGAAGGACCTGTATAAAAAAAAGGAGGGGGGTGCCCTTTTTCAGTTTCAACACATGCCCCTCAAAAGGTCTGTGCACGGCCCTGCTCTGCTCACTCGGTCGCTTAATTTGAATTGTAGAGTTGTGTTTGCCCATGAAATTGTAAGTTATAAAGCTTTTGGCAGCTAAGATGGCTAGGACTAGGAGTAGCTAATGTTACAAGAGTTTTGCGTGTGGCGCTTTTATCATTTTATATCTAATTGTATTAGGACTCAACTGATCCGGGTTAATGATACTAAAGACTCGCGACTCATAAGTTATTTTAAAGACTCGGGTTAAAGATCCGAGTGAGTCACGACTCATACAGGTTTAGCAACCAGCACCAATCGCCAATCCGACACATAAAGGCAACACTTTTTTACAAAGTGTCACAGGTTGCAGGTGTAGAAATTCCACCACTCACCTTACAATGCACTGCAAAAAAACAAGACAATAAGTACCTAACTTAAATGCTTAAGTAATACTGGGATAATTTTACTTCCTAAAATGTCTGAAAATCAGACGTAAACAACTGTAATGATGTTAGCGTTATATTAAAGATTGGGAATTTCAACGTCAACACCTCTTCAACGAAACATGCCAGGAAGACAAAAATGATATTCTATGAATCTTCTCACATTTGCAAACAAGCAACACTCCTTGCTTTCCCATATCGATCATATTTCTGTTTGAAAAGCAAAAAATATGTGAATCTTTGTTTTCTGCCGTTGTGGAGGTTAAGGGACCGTCTTTGGTTCTGTTTTTATTTGGATTCTTTTAAATTGGTTTTAATGCATAAATTACAGGGGTGTAAAGTAACTAAGTATTAATACTTCGTTACTGTACTTAAGTATTTTTTTCATGTATCTGTACTTTACTTGAGTATGTATCTGTCTGCCAACTTTGTACTTTTACTTCACTACATTTTATTACAAAAATGGATACTTTTACTTCTTTACATTTTCCAAAACACAGTCGTTACTCGCTACAAATTTAAAATTAGTTATATTGGAGGAAATGCCCAAACAAATGATTTACTAATATATCCCTTAAGTCGTTATCCAATCGCTTTAGCCATGCATTTAATACTGAGCAAATCAATGTGAAACCCCACCCACAATGAGCTGTACTGTCGTCCCAAGTATACGGAAGTTTAAGAATTTTTATAAACTCGTTTTCTTTCAGTGGTCACGATTGGTTACACCTTTTCCCCTCATTTAAGTATAAGTGATATGTTTTCCCTAAAGATACTGTTAGTATCCAAGCAGTTCAGTGGTGGTATACGCTACAGTATATCAATTAGCTTACAACATTGTAGCCTATACTCATTTTAAGCGCAGCTGTGTGGACGGCGGGAACGATGTATGAATATTCCATAGACTGAAAATGTGCAGCGCGCATGGAAAAGCCTGCGCCAATCAGAATGTCATGTCGAGAGAAAAAATTCTGCCCGACTGAACGTAAGCCATCCATTCTTCCATCCCAGAGTCACCCATGAAGGTAGTATCTACTTGCTAACTTGCCAAACAGCCTGCAGTTAATTTTAGGTTGGCCAAAGTGAAACAATGCATTTGTTAGCTTACCAGCAGTCAGCTAAATATCACAGACCTAATAATGTTGTTTAGTGACAATACATTGTTTGCCTTCACATCATAATGTATTAGCATTAAATGTAATATTAGATTTGTATTCCATGTTTAGGATGTTAGTTTATGATGGGCTATGTTGAAAACCATCCTTTCTAGCTAGCCTTTTTGATAACTGTATTTCTGTATGTTTGGTATTATGCCTATTGTGGACAACAACTTTATCAGGCAACATATTCAGGGAAATTGGGAATGATATTACATCAGATATACTATACTACTATAGTACTGTAAGGCATAATTGAATTTCCCTATTTTATTGAATTGCTTATTGCTGATAGGCAATTTAATTTGGTCCAAAATGGTTTTGTGAAATACTTTACATTAGATTGTGGCACGTTTCTCTCCTTTCAATGACACACAAATAATGTTAATAAATCAAAATCATATGAAACATTAATGAAATAATATAATTGTAGACTTCATTGTGTAAGTACAACTTAAATCATTTTATATAGGCTATCATAATATAATGATCTAGTAGGTCAACAAAATAATCAAAATAATAACGATTCTCAAATAGTCTGTCACGTTTGCAATTTGTTTTGTTTGTGTTTGGGTGCCTTTGTTTTTCTCATTTCAGCACATGCAGTTTAAAAGTTCTGTAAATGGCCATGCCCTCCCAGATGTGTTTACAAAGTTTAGCTGTAGCCCCGAACTATCTGATCAGATTCACTAATGACTGACGTGTTGATTAGTAGTTGAATCCGGTGTGCTCGCTCAGTTATAGTTTAAGTACATGGACTGGCTGGTGGCACCTAAGGAGATGTTTGAGAACCACTGTCCTACAAACGTTTATTAAATATTTCCCCAAACATTTGGGCTCAGATTATGGCTTGACTACTTTGAAACTAAAACATATAGTATATAGGTACTGTATCACACCTTTCAGATATTGTTATCATACAATCCAGTCAAAATTTGATTTCAAAACACTATATAATTTAAAATAAATAATGTCTGGATTGCTGAATCCACCAACTAGAGCACCTCAACAAGTGATTGGAATTCAGATATGAGTGCTATGGCTTTTGCCATTTATATTATGCATTGACAGATGTAACACAATTTTTACTTTTGCTTTATGTAGTTAAGTGCATTTAAGATCACATATTTACTTTTTGTACTTAAGTACATTTCAATTCAGATACTTTAAGAGTTTTACTCTTCACTCTTACTGGAGTAACTTTTTAGCACATTAGGTGTACTTCTACTCAAGTGTCATTCTCCAATACTTTTTACACATCTGCTGAAGTCCTTTCCTGCGGTCTGCAAGTTGTCAGTGAAGCTGAATACGCCTCTACCTGCCTTTGCAGCCTGTGAATGAATATTTAGCATAGCAGGACTTGTCTTCAGCCCAGCGAGAGCACGCCTGGGTTCTCGCAATTTTGACAAACATCTTCTACTGATTTCTGTCTTTTTTCCTCTCTTTGTACTTTTGTACTTTTACTTTTGATACTTTTGAGTACATTTTAACACCAGATAAATACTTTTGATACTTAAGTACATTTAAGATGAGCTACTTTAAGACTTTTACTTAAGTAGTTTTCTTATGGGTTACTTTTACTTTTACTAAAGTCACTTTTAAGATTGATATCTGTACTTTTACTTAAGTACGGAATTCAAGTACTTTTTACACCACTGATAAATTATAGCACTAATGGTCAATAGCTCTGACCCCATACAACCTTTTTCAAAACAACCTTTTTACATGTGTTAAAGGACATCTCATACACCATGAACATCAATTATTGTTTTGATTTTTTGATTTGGCTTTTTTTAAATCAACACTAATGGCTAAAATATAGCAATAATGGTCAATAGCTCTGATCCCATGCAACCTTTTTCAAAACAACCTTTTCACATGTGTTAAAGGACATCTCATACAACATCAACATCAATTAATGTTTTGATTTGGCTTTTTTAAATCAATAATAATGGCTAAAATATAGCAATAATGGTCAATACCTCTGATCCCATGCAACCTTTTTCAAAACAACTTTCTCACATGTGTTAAGGGACATCTCCTACACCATCAACATCAATTATCTTTTGAATTTTTTGATTTGGCTTTTTAAAAATCAATACTAATGGCTAAAATATAGCAATAATGGTAAATAGCTCTGACCCCATACAATCTTTTTGAAAACAACCTTTTCACATGTGTTAAGGGACATCTCATACACCATCAACATCAATTATTTTTTTATTAGACTTTTTTAAATCAATACTAATGGCTAAAATACAGCAATAATGGTCAATAGCTCTGACCCCATGCAACCTTTATCAAAACAATCTTTTCACATGTGTTAGGGGACATCTCCTACACCATCAACATCATTTAATTTTGGGAATTTCAGATTTGCTTCTTTTAAATTGGTTTTATTGCTTACATTTTAGCAACAAGTGTCAATAGCTCTAACCAATTTAAAAGAAGCCACTTCCAAAAATCAAAAAACGAATTGACATTGATGGTGTAGACGATTGTTTTAAAAAAGGTTGTATGGGGTCAGAGCTATTGACCATTATTGCTATAATTCATGCAATAGAAACGATTTAAAAGATGCCACATCCCAAAAAAAAACGAATTGATGTTGATGGTGTAGGAGAGGTCCCTTAACACTTGTGAAAAGGTTGTTTTGAATTACATTTTACAGGGTCAGAGCTATTGACAATTTTTGCTATATCTTATTCATTTAATCCGATTTAAAAAAAGCCTAAATAAAAAAATAAAAAAAGGTTGATAGTGTAGATGTCCCTCAACACATGTGTGTAGGTTGTGTTGACAAAAATTGTATAGGGTTAGAGCTATTCATCTTTTCTTGTGATAATGTATGCAATAAAACCGATTTGAAAAAAGCCACATCCAAAAATAAAAAACTAATTGATGTTGATGGTGTAGGAGATGTCCTTGAACATTTGTGAGAACGTTGCTTTGAAAAATATTGTATGGGGTCAGAGCTAGAGTGAGATTGTATGGGGTCAGAGCTACAGTGAGATTGTATGGGGTCAGAGCTACAGTGAGATTGTATGGGGTCAGAGCTACAGTGAGATTGTATGGGGTCAGAGCTACAGTGAGATTGTATGGGCTCAGAGCTGCAGTGAGATTGTATGGGATCAGAGATACAGTGAGATTGTATGGGGTCAGAGATACAGTGAGATTGTATGGGGTCAGAGCTACAGTGAGATTGTATGGGGTCAGAGCTACAGTGAGATTGTATGGGATCAGAGCTACAGTGAGGGAAAATGATTTGATCCCCTGCTGAGTTCATACGTTTGCCCACTGACAGAGTAATTATCAGTCTATAATTACAATGGTAGGTTGATTTGAACAGTGAGACACAGAATAACAAAAAAATGTTTTGCATTACAATGAGTGAAATTAGTATTTGACCCCTTTGCAAAACATGATTTAGTGGCAAAATCCTTGTTGGCAATCACAGCGGTCAGATGTTTCTTTGCACACATCTCAGGAGGGATTTTGTCTCACTCCTCTTTGCAGATCCTCTCCAAGTCATCAAGGTCTCGAGGCTGATGTATGGCAACTCGAACCTTCAGATCCCTCTACAGATTTTCTATGGGATTAAGATCTGGAGACTGGCTCGGCCATTCCAGGACCTTAATGTGCTTTATCTTGAGTCACTCCTTTGTTGCCTTGGCCATGTGTTTTGGGTCATTGTCATGCTGGAATACCCAACCACAACCCATTTTCAATGCCCTGGCTGAGGGAAGGAGGTCCTCACCCAAGATTTGACGGTACATGGCCCCGTCTATCGTCCCTTTGATGCTGTGAAGTTGTCCTGTCGCCTTAGCAGAAAAAACACCCACAAAGCATAATGTTTCCACCTCCATGTTTGATGGTGGGGATGGTGTTCTTGGGGTCATAGGCAGCATTCCTCCTCCTCCAAACACGGCGGGTTCAGTTCATGCCAAAGAGCTCGATTTTGGTCACATCTGACCACAACACTTTCACCCAGTTCTCCTCTGTATCATTCAGATGTTCATTGGCAAACTTCAGATGGGCCAGTACATGTGCTTTCTTGCGCAGAGAGACCGTTTGGGCACTGCAGGATTTCAGTCTTTCATGGCGTAGTGTGTTTTCAATTGTTTAATGGTTGACTTTGTTCCCAGCTGCCTTGAGATCATTGACAAGATCCTCACGTGTAGTTCTGGGCTGATTCATCACCGTTCTCATGATCATCTCATGAAATCTTGCTGATTGAGAGGGGATCAAATATTTATTTCACTCATTGTCATGCAAATCAATTAAATAACTTGTTTGACATGTGGTTTTCTGGGTTGTTTTGGTTTTTATTCTGTCTTTCACTATTTAAATAAACCTACCATTAAAATTATAGACTGATCAGTTCTTTATTAGTGGGCAAATGTACAAAATCAGCAGGGGATCAAATAATTGTTGACCTCACTGTATTGACCATTTTTGCTATAATTTAAAACATGAATGATGTTGATGGTGTAGGAGATGTCTCTTAATGTATGTGATGAGATTATTTTGAAAAAGATTCTATAGGGTCAGAGCTATTGATCATTTTTGCTATAATTTATGCATTAAAACTGATTTTTAAAAAGCCAAATCAAAAAATGTATGTTGATGGTGTAGGAGATGTCTCTTAACACATGTGAAAAGACTGTTTTGAAAAAGGTTGCATGGGGTCAGAGCTATTGACCATTATTGCAATATTTTAGCCATTAGTATTGATTTAAAAAAGCCAAATCAAAAATATTATTGTTGTTGATGGTGTATGAGATGGCCCTTAACATATGTAAAAAGGTTGTTTTGAAAAGGGTTGTATGGGGTGCGAGCTATTGACCATCATTGCTATATTTTAGCCATTAGTTTTGATTTAAAAGAAGCTAAATCAAAAAATCTAAAAAAATAATTTATGTTGATGGTGTATGAGCTGTCCCTTAACACATGGGAAAAGGTTGTTTTGGAAGTGGTTGTATAGGGTCAGAGCTATTGACCATTTTTGCTATAATATATGCATTAAAACTGATTTTAAAAAAGCCAAATAAAAAATCCCCAAGTTAATTGATGTGGATGCTGTAAGAGATGTCTCTTAACACATGTGGAAAGATTGTTTTGAAAGAGGTTGCATGGGGTCAGAGCTATTGATCATTATTGCTATAATGTATGCATTCAAACTGATTTTAAAAGCCAAATTGAAAAATTGAAAAAAGAATTGACGTTGTTGGTGTAGGAGATGTCCCTTAACTAATGTGAAAAGATTGGTTCTTTGGGGTCAGAGCTATTGACCATTACTGCTATATTTTAGCCATTAATATTGATTTTTAAAAAGCCCCCCAAAAAAACAAAAAATAATTGATGTTGACGGTGTAGGAGATGTCGCTTAACACATGTGAAAAGGTTGTTTTGAAAAAGGTTGCATGGGGTCAGAGCTATTGACCATTTTTGCTATAATTTATACATTAAAACTGATTTAAAAAAAGCCAAAAAAAATAAAATAAATTGATGTTGATGGTGTAGGAGATGTTTCTTAACACATGTAAAAAGGTTTTTATGAAAAAGGTTGTATGCGGTCAGAGCTATTGACCATTATTGCTATATTTTAGCCATTAATATTGATTTAAAAAAATCCAAAAAAAATCACAACATTACTTGATGTTGATGGTGTAAGAGATGTCTCTTAACACATGTGGAAAGATTGTTTTGAAAAGGGTTGTATGGGGTCAGAGCTATTGATTATTTTTGCTATAATTTATGCATTAAAACTGATTTAAAAGAAGCCAAATCAAAAAATCAATAAACTAAATGGTGTTGATGGTGTAAGAGACTTTTCCTGAACATATGTGATGAGGTTGTTTTTAAAAAGATTTCATGGGTTCAAAGATATTGACAGTTTGAACTAGGGGTGTGATAGATGGTGAATTTCAGGCTTGGCAGGATCTTGGTTGAAATTATGGTTTCAGGAGTCAGGTTGCAGTTGAAATAGAATGCTTTAATAAAGTCATCTCATAACAAGGCATGCAAGACGTGTTGTGGCAAATGCCCCGAATGATCATATGGAACTGTGTTATATAGCCTTAGCATTGTTGTTCACAAACCTTCTAGAAGGTTCTCCTCAAACTCGTGACTGTCTCATGTGAGAACATGTGCAGGTCACCTTAACTTCTGTCTTAGCGTCTAATCAACTGGCCTTGCTAGTTGTTTATCAAATAACTCAGTAACCCTTATCTGTCTAATGTCCTGTCAGTTAAATGTCCTGTTCTATTAGTCTGAATGGCACCTACATCTATTAGACCTGTGATGGAATTACAGTCTAACTTACAATAGATCATATAGTTATAAGCAGTCTAATATATAACAGAGTTATAAGTTATAAGTCCTGAGCCATAAGCTAATGCTTATGCTGATGTTATAATATAAGACTGTAAGGGCTCTCTCTCTGTCCTACGTCATCGTTGGCCTTGCTTCCTTGTCTACTCTTCTAAAGGAAAGTCTTATCTGGCTTGACCCTGAATCTCTTCCCTGTCTGTCTTACATGTTCTAGAATCTATCTATAGGCCCCAACTAATAGCTATACGACTCTCTCATCTAGTAATACCACTCTAACCTGTTCAAACTGTATTTAAACATGATTATATAGAATACACTTCTCAACAGGTGCAACGGATCCAAAAACCCCTGGTTCGGATCGTTTCTCGGATCAGAGTCACGGATCGGATCATTTTTCGGATCAGCAAAAAAAAGACAAGACAAATAAACACAAGATGTCTTTTTGTTTATTAACAATATGGGGAACAATATGAGAGAGAAATGTGATTATTATTGATTGTTGTAAACACGTTAAGCCTTTTCCTTACAACAGACTTTAATGAAGCAGAAAGGCTTAACGTCAGATAACGCCCATAATAATTGGAATTTGGGTTAGTTGTTTTTATAATTTTCTGTGGTTATGATGAGCATAATGGAACAAGTAGTTCCATTGTTACGGCTCAAAATTCTGCAAATAGCTCCTTTAACCAACACAATATCTTGTCTGTGTGTAGGATCTTCATCAGGAAGATGTAGCCACTGACCTGTGGTTGAATGGTTGGTTGGTTTATGATATTAATTATGGAATCCCAGGACCGCCAAAATGTAGTAAAAGGAAATGAGGATAATTAAATGTTCATCATTTCCTTTGCTTACTATACGCCAATAAAGTAAATTAAAAAAATACATTGTTTTACTTTTTCAATCATCAAATAACAAAGTAAATTTAAAAAAGACTTCATTTTACTTTTCGATTTATCATTTAACAGTTGAATAGTTTATCTATTTCCTATTTTACTTTTCCCATTTTCCAATTTACCCATTTTACCATTGACCCATTTTACCAATTTTCCAATTTCCCATTTTCCTCGCCTCATATTATAATTAGAAGGGAGTGTCTAAAACCATGCATCGGATGGATTGGCTGTATAACCGACAGTTCTGGAAAATGACTAGAGCAATCAAAAAAGTCTGTGATTTTGTGATATTAGGCTATGTTCCAGGAGGTGGCGGTGGTGAGCCAAGATATATACAGGGTAATCAGTTAACTCCCAATTCTAGCATTTGTAGAACACGTAAAAGGAACAGGCTAGCAAGTACCGGGGTAAAGTTGTTTTTCTTTTTGATATTCAAGAGAGATTCGACAGCTCTTCCCGCGTAGCTCCGAGATTCGTAGGCGATTCTTCCCAAAAAAACATTAATATGTGCTAGGAACATGTGTAGGACATTTCACACTATCAATCAATCGGTATCGTTACCCAGAATTTGGCAGCGATGTCTACGAACTGTCGCGGCCAGCGAGCCTCCGGTGAAAAGGTGCAACGGAGAAGCGATTTCTTAGGAAGCGTTGAAAAAGTGCAGTTATGGTTTAGAATGAAAGCATAGAATCTCTTCTTACTAAACAGATGTGGACATGCAACTAGCTACAATTAGTTAGGATTGACATGTCCAACTTTCACAGGATTGACATGTCCAACTTTCACAGAACAAGATTTGAAGCTATATTGATCAACATTGAAATAACAATGCAAGTTAACCTTTTTTTCCAATCTTTTTCTTGCATCAGTTTTCTTGCATTAACCAGTGATGACATCACCATGGTGGTCTGGTCATTATAGTTATAAGCAAACAGTTTTTTCTCTTTGTCAACAAGCTGGTTATCCACTTCTTTTGTAATAGCTTTTTTGTTTAAAATCATAGGGACATCAATTCAACTTCATTATGTTCAGTGGGACACTGGGCAACTTTCACAACCATCATTTATACCCCTAGTGGTCAATTAGGGTATCAACAAGCTGCCTTTTCTCTTCTTTTTGTAATAGCTTTTTTGTTTAAAATCATAGGGACATCAAACCAACTCAATTATGTTCAGTGGGACACTGGGCAACTTTTACAACCATCATTTTGACCCCTAGTGGTCAATTAGGGTACCAACAAGCTGCTTTTCCACTTCTTTTTGTAATAGCTTTTTTATTTTAAATCAAATGGATATCAAACCAACTTCATAATGTTCAGGTAGACACTAGGCAACTTTCACAACCATCATTTGCACCCCTAGTGGTCAATTAGGGTATCAACAAGCTACTTTTCCTCTTCTTTTTGTAATAGCTTTTTTGTTTAAAATCATAGGGACATCAAACCAATTCTATTATGTTCAGGTGGACACTGGACAACTTTCACAACCATCATTTGCACCCCTAGTGGTCAATTAGGGTATCAACAAGCTACTTTTCCTCTTCTTTTTGTAATAGCTTTTTTGTTTAAGATCATAGGGACATCAAACCAATTCAATTATGTTCAGTGGGACACTGGGCAACTTTCACAACCATCATTTTGACCCCTAGTGGTCAATTAGGGTACCAACAAGCTGCTTTTCCACTTATTTTTGTAATAGCTTTTTTATTTCAAACCATATGGATATCAAACCAACTTCATAATGTTCAGGTAGACACTAGGCAACTTTCACACCCATCATTTGCACCCCTAGTGGTCAATTAGGGTATCAACAAGCTGCTTTTTCTCTTCTTTTTGTAATAGCTTTTTTGTTTAAAATCATAGGGACATCAAACCAATTCTATTATGTTCAAGTGGATACTGGGCAACGTTCACAACCATCATTTGGACCCCTAGTGGTCAATTAGGGTACCAACAAGCTGCTTTTTCTCTTCTTTTTGTAATAACTTTTTTGTTTAAAATCATAGGGACATCAAACCAATTCTTTTATGTTCAGGTGGACACTGGACAACTTTCACAACCATCATTTGCACCCCTAGTGGTCAGTTAGGGTATCAACAAGCTGCTTTTTCTCTTCTTTTTGTAATAGCTTTTTTGTTTAAAATCATAGGGACATCAAACCAAATCTATTATGTTCAGGTGGACACTGGGCAACTTTCATAACCATCATTTGGACCCCTAGTTGTCAATTAGGGTATCAACAAGCTGTTTTTCCTCTTCTTTTTGTAGTAGCATTTTTGTTTAAAATCATATGGATATCAAACCAACTTCATAATGTTCAGTTAGAC
>JACXGM010035254.1:0-11735 GCA_016801145.1 Umbra pygmaea | reverse complement strand
ACACACACACACACACACACACACACACACACACACACACACACACACACACACACACACACACACACACACACACACAACAAAGGAATGCGGTTAGAGCCCTGTTGATGTTTCCTCTGAAAAGATTCCCTCTAAGGTCCTAAGATGGACGTGCATGCCGCTGTTGCAATAGGTATTTTGTTTGTTCAGATCTGAGGAGCTCAGATCAGCTTCAGTGAAACAAACACTTAATTTGCTCTACATGGATTAAAGCTGAACTACGTAGGATTTTTGTCTTAATAAATGGTTATTCTATTTGCCTGAATCGTGGAATGAGTTCCCACAGAAGGAGATGGCCACCTTCACAAAAACTGAGACACTCTGTATGCTGTACCCTGCTGCAATAGAAATCATTGGTCATCGCGCACAGGAAGTGATGCGTTTGAAGTATCAAATCAAAACCTAAGACAGTCTGAAAAAGTATGAAGTGCATGGTGACTTTTTGTGTGTTTGAAGTATATTACATTAGCGAACCATTTTAATCATGATGTAGGAAAACAGTGATGAGAAGATGAATTTAAACTGAGGCGGAAGTATTTAATATCTTGGAAATTATGTTTTTTAAGCTTTTTTTATTTCGTTATTTGGCTTGGTGTAAGTGCAACATGGACTGTGACTTCCAGGGTCTTAAACAAGTCCATGGTGTTTGAGGTGGGTGTGGTGTGTTATCACACTCACTTGATCAACCATCTTCCCAGTGTGCAGCTATAGGGAATCCTCACATGAGTAGCACCACATCATGTTGTTATTCAACAGTAAAACGTTGAAAGTTTCTCTGCACTTCAATGTGTTGGAGCTCTGTAGTGTCCGGGCCCTTCCCTACCTCTGAATGGAGCGACCACAGCGTAATATCTGGCTTTCTGCTCCACCGTTTCCCTGACAGTCAAGCACTGCCTCCTGGATGGTCCACTCCCCACCGCCCGTCCACCCCTCCAGTTCTGCTCCACCACCTGCATTCATATTCAGAACCTCCAGCCCCTGTCATTCTCGCGCTACTGAGCCGAGTCCAAGCCCCAGCGTGGTGGCAGTGGTCTGGGGTGTGAAAGCAGGCGAGCATCGGGAGGCCAGGCTCATAGGAGTTTGAGGTATTGAAAAGTGTTCTTCAGGCAGATCTGCCTTGGAGGCAGAAATCAATGGATTGGTTCATTCAAAACAGAGGGTGGAGATCACATCGCATTGCAAATGTGCACATGAGCATAATTTCCTCAGTCCTTAATCATATCTAACCTCACACCTAACCTTAACCACATTCGAGTGTTCAAATGTAATCTTGATACTGAAACGGAAGAGATTAGGTTGGCACAAATCATCATAATCAATCAATCATAATCAAAAGTTAACAGAATGGCTTTTCAATGTGTGATGTGAGCTACACCCTCTGTTTTGGCTCGTAGGAGTTTTAGTTATTGAAAAGTGTTCTCCAGACAAATCTGCCTTGGAGGCACAAATTATTTGATTGGTTGATTCAAAACAGAGGGCAAACCTCACATTATATTTACTTTTGATTGATAATTATGCTTTATATATATATATATATATATATATATATATATATATATATATATATATATATATATATATATATATATATATACATATATATATATTTTTTTTTAACACTCCAGTGTGGTAAAGGTTAGCGTTCAGGTTAGGTGTAAGGTAAGATATGATTAAAGACTGAGAAAACTATGCTCATGTGCAGATTTCATGTAAGGTCCGCCCTCAGTTTTGAATCAACCAATGAAATGAGTTCTGCCTCCAAGGCCAATCTGCCTGGAGAACACTTTTCAATACCTGAAACTCCTATGAGCTCTTTTTTTAATCAACCAATCAAATGATTTCTGCATCCAAGGCAGCTCTGCATGGAGAACCCTTTTCAATACATAAAACCCCTCTGAGCGAGGACACAGCCTATGTTCTCCAACCCCCCGAGGGACCAGTGAAAGGTCAACAGACACAAAATCTAGTAGATGAGGATAGAGAGAAACTGTATAAGAAAATGTATGAATGAAACAGTGGCAATGAGAAAACAAAATTGAGCAAAGATAACTGAAATCCAACTGAAAGGCAGTATTCTTTTCAATGCCATTCACATCCATCCACTTTGTTGTGACGTTTTGTGGCCCTAAACACTTCTCACATCATATGATTACAGCATATTTATCGCAAACAACACTCGCCTTCGGGAAATATCACTACTACACATTGATAATTTAAAAAAAAATGTTTTTCAGTCAACTGTGTCGTGTTGGCAGGCAGAGGTTGGGAACAACAGGACACATCCACTGTTTCCTCCTAGTTCGCCATTCCTGGTCTAGTCCTCCGTTTCCAGTGGACTGGCTCCAGCTCACAGCCATCTGAAAGTGTCTGATCAAACATGCCATCTCATTACACACAACTCCCTGATCTGTCACATGGTGCATCGCTGCAGCGGACAGGACAGGCTGCGGGGAACAGGCAACCGCCTCCCGGTGACCTTGAGCAGGAAATATGACCAAAAAGAGGAAGAAATAAACCTAGACTCAACTTAATTCTGATGGAGCCTGCTGCCTGGGAAGGAGACTCGATTTGGGGTCTGCAGGAAGTGAATTATTACCCCTGCATCACTGCACAGGTGGAGGTCCGCTGACCTAACGAGTAATGGTCTGCTTGACGCTGGCTGCTGGAGTAGAGAGTCATGTGGAGAGCAGGGCTGGAAGAGTTCTGCCTCCTAATCCAGACGTGTCTCTCTGCCAGCTGGCTGTCAGCGTTACCCTGCCCTAGCCTGGCATGGACCTGCACGCTGGCAGAGTGTGGCAAAGGGCACCAGGCTGTTTCTCCTGACCCTCACAAGCATCCATCTCTTTGTTGAGTTCACGCTTGACCCAGAACCTGTCATGCGTCTAAAGCAGAGGGGGGCGTTGGAAATGGATGGCCTGCAGCAGATCAGACAGAGTGACTACAGAAGCTAGTTCATTGAGCGAGGAGGAACATGTCCTCTTTAGATCGGACACAGGTCACACTAAAACAAAGCCCTAATTCCTTGTCAGGTAGTCTTTTTTTTCGGGACCACCTGTAAATTGCAAAACATGTAGTGTGTGATTTGTGCCATGGTGTGAGGAAGATGTATGTGGTAACCAGAGGTGCAATATATGCCTTGTCTGTCTGGTAATGACTCCCCTGACTGTTCATTCCATTACAAATATGGCTACTTACTTAATTGTACTACTTACTGTATTGTACTATTTACTGTATTGTACTATTTACTGTATTGTACTATTTACTGTATTGTACTATTTACTGTATTGTACTATTTATTGTATTGTACTATTGTACTATATGTGAAGTGTGAGAGGGGTGGAGAGGGTGAGAGAGATGGGAGAGAAGTGTAGGGTGCTTGGCCTCTCGTGTTTATTTTATTTTACCGTTATACAATCAGGCAAGTTGACTGAGAACATTATTCTCAATTACAGCAATGGCCTGGAGAAAACTGGTGGTGGGAGGGTATGATTAGGTTGCCATGATGGTATGAGGGCCAGATTGGAAATCCAACACCACTTCCAGCAGCACTGGTCTCTCATCCAGGGACTAACCAGGCCCGATCCTGTTTAGCTATAGAAGCAGACCAGCAGCAGAATACAGGACGCTATGCTGCTGGATGACCCCATGAGGTCCATCTGTGACTCTATCATGCACTGTCATCTTCCTATACTCTGTTAGGTTCTTAAATAGAGTTCAAAATACTTTTGTTCATAACTAATATTGCTTCTTCTAACATACACACATACAGAGACATGCACACACACACATTTATTTTTCCATCCACGTGGGGACCTGTAGTCTAGAAATCTAGACGCACCCTAGCAGCAGCAAATATAATTTGCAGCTAGGGTCAGTCTAGCAACTCTCCGTTGACTTGCGAATTCTGGTCAGGCCAATCACAACGTGTATAGAGTCAGTTGGCGGGTTTAACGTAATTACGGGAAAACAAAGAAATGGTTACTGCTGCTGGCGAACAGCGGTCTTTCGAATCGGCTTTGGCCGCACATCTGGTAGACTTGGAGTTAATCTCTTCTTTGCGAAAATAACAAACAACAACACTGAAGTCATTCTTACAAAAGGAAGATGTGTTCGGAGTTTGTCTTCGTTGCTCTGGTTGGTTGTAGCGCTATCCTATTGCAAAGGGAATTTGAAAGAGAGCCGTTTATCCCGCCCCTCAGATTGAGCACTGCCAATGGTGAGTTCCCAGACCCAACATCTTGATGTGGGTCTGGCTTGCCAGGCTAAGGGACCTGATGACCTTGAACAATTAAATAATGTTATGTGTGAAGGTAGCTCACATTTTTACTCCAACCACTTGTTGCCGAGCCAATATCACACTGCTCGTCTAGCACTGAAGATTTTTGTCAGCCCACACGCAGAAGGATTGCACTCTCACTAACCTTATTTCTGTGATCGAACTCAGAAGCACCCGATCTGCAGACAAGTTGCTGGAGCGCAAAGTAAAACCGACATATTTCAAATAGCCATGGCAGCGCTGTGCCATTTTGCGATGCCTCGCGCTGGAGCTCTGGACAATGTCAAAGATGCTTTGGTCAGGGTTGAACCCGTGACCACCGTTGCAAATCTTTCCTGCAATGCCAAATGTCTAAACCTAACCTTGTGCCCAATTGAACATTTTCCCATAACCCTGACTCAGAAGTAACATTTTCCCCGTAGTGGGGCACTGAGAAAACACTTCTGGGGATACAGTTTACACGATTTTCTATATTTTTGAGGTCCTTTAGTCCTTACATGTACATAAAAATATGGATTTCTCTCTCACACATACACACACACACACACATACACACACACACACACACACACACACACACACACACCTGCAAGTACATCATATATTGCATGACAATTTGACAACTCATTTCTTTTTAAGGCCTTCTAATTAAGGCCACATCAGTTTGATATGTCTATTTGTGTTAATGTATTCTGTTTGTTTCACTTTCCCCCAGGGTACAAAGAGGGTACATAGAGGGTTCTGATTCCTGGATACCATGTGTCACTCAGACTCCCATCCTACCTCAGGCTCCACTGTGCGATTGCCTCAACCTCACCAGACGTGTTCGGAGAATGAAAAATGCAACATAAACGTTAGCCACTTTGAAATTCCATTTCGAAATGGATCATGTGTTGTGGTTCATACCTGTGCTAATGAACAGATCAAATGAAACAGAAAGGTAACCGATAGCCAGGATGAATTCTTATTCTGAGTGGTTCTGCTACTATTTCTCATTGCTTACATTGTTCTGCTGCTTTTTCATAGTTCTTTGCTAAAGAAAGTGCCATTGATTGTGGTATATGTCACTGAGAGTCACAAGCTGGCTGCAGAAAGAGAAGTGTGTTTACAGTGTAGTCCCAATTCACTGAGAGGCACAGAAGGAGCTACAGTATATCTCCCCATCCTGGCCTAAGGCTTCTACAGCCGTAGTATTAATCCTAGAGATTCAGGCCAACCTTCCATATCTCCACAATACATTAGTAAAGTACACTTGTACAGCTACACAGTTTTTCATTAGCTGAATCAAACTATCTGATCATTTATAATCTGAGGCAGGCTGGAGGTTTGTACAGTAACACGAACCCAAGCCTCAACAGAAATATGCAGTGTTCTCTCTGAGTCTCCATTAGAGGTGTTCTATCTGCATGACTCGGATGTTATTCTGCAACATCGACAATACACCAACGCAATGTGTACTTGCTCCCAAGTAGCCTTATTCTACTGTAATTCTTTGTTAAAGATAAAATGTCTGCATCACAACAGGAGCAGAGTATACACAATCATTACCCCCTCAACTCAGCACCTGGTGGGGTAAAACACCTCAGTATTTGTGACAGCAGTAGAACAAGTCAAATTCATGGCTGCCAAAATGGGTCGGTGAAATGACTCAGAGGAGTCTTGGATTATGTACATTCTAACAGTGTTTACATCTCAATTTGCATACTATCCATACTACATAGTGTGCTGTTTTATGCTTAGTGAACAATAGTGTGCCAAAGTAGTATGCCGGGGGGGTTCCTGACTTTTCACTTGACAAGTGTTTATGAAAGCTATTATAATATGCTTAGCTTTCTAGTGTGTTAGCTAAGCCAGCAACAACTGTAGAAAACGACTGATGTGGGTATGTTTACATGTACAGTGCATCTGGAAAGTATTCAAAGCGCTTTTTTCCACATTTTGTTTTTTACACCCTTATTCCAAAATTGATTAAATTCATTGTTTCCCTAAAATTCTAAAGACAATACTTCAAAATGACAATGTGAAAGAAGTGTGTTTGAAATCTTAACAAATTTATTAATTTATTGCACAGCCTTTGCCATGTATTCACAGCCTTTGCCATGACACTCCAAATTTTGCTCAGGTGCATCCTGTTTCCACTGATCATCCTTGAGATGTATCCACAACCTCATTGGAGTCCACCTGTGGCAAATTCAGTTGATTGGACATGCTTTGGAAAGGCCCACACACCTGTCTATATGAGGTCCCACAGTTAAAAGTCATGAAGTCCAATGAATTGTCTGTAGACCTCTGAGACAGGATTGTATTGAGGCACAGATCTGGAGAAGGGTACAGAAAAAATATCTGCAGCATTGAAGGTATCAATGAGCACTGTGGCCTCCATCATTTGTAAACAGAAGCTGGTTGGAACCACCAGGGCCCGGTTCCCCAAAACGTTCTTATCGCTAAGTAGTTCTTAACCTAATAGGTTAAGAACGTTTTGGGGAACCGGGCCCAGGACTCTTCCTAGAGCTGGCCCCCAGGCCAAACTGAGCAATCAGGGGAGAAGGGCATCATGGAGGTAACCAAGAACCTGATAGTCACTCTGACAGAGCTCCAGCATTTCTCTGTGGAGAGAGGAGGAGAACATTCCAGAAGAACAAGCATCTCTGTAGCACTCCACCAATCAGGCCTACATGGTAGAGTGGCCTGACGGAAGCCACTCCTCAGTAAAAAGCTATAAGAGCCCGACGGGAGTTTGGCAAAAGGCATCTGAAGGACACGAGAAAAAAAAATATCTGGTCTGATGAAACAAAGATTGAACTCTACGGCCTGAATGGCAAGCATCATGTTTGGCAAGTGTCATGTTTGGAAGAAATCAGGCACCACTCATCACCTGGCCAATACCATCCCTCAAGTGAAGCATGGTAGTGGCAGCATCATGCTGTGGGCATGTTTTTCAGCGGCAGGATCGTGGGAAAGATGAATGCAACAATGTACAATGACATCCTTGCTGAAAATCTGCTCCAGAGCGCTATGGACATCAAACTGGGGTGAAGGTCCATCTTCCATCAGGATTACGACCCTAAGCATACCGCCAAAATAACAAAGGAGTGGCTAGAGGACAACTCTGTGAATGTCATTGAGTGGCCCAGCCAGAGCCCAGTTGCACATCTCTGGAGAGATCTGAAAATGGCTGTGCACCAACGCTCCCTATCCAACCTGATGGAGCTTGAGAGGTCCTGCAAAGAAGAATGGGAGAAACTGCCCAAAAATAGGTGTGCCGAGCTTGTAGCATCATACTCAATAAGACTTGAGGTTGTAATTGCTGCCAAAGGTGCTTCAACAAAGTTTTGAGCTGTGAATACTTATTTTAAAAAAATTACTAAATTTGCTAAAATTACAAACACACTTCTTCCACATTGTCATTATGGGGTATTGTTCGTAGAGTATTGAGGGAAACATTAATTTAATCTATTTTGGAATAAGGGTGTAACATTACAAAATGTGGAAAAAGTTTGTGAATACTTTCCAGATGCACTGTATGTGTAGAGAGTTTGAGGTGAAACTGAGGAGATGTGGGTATATGTATGTAAAGATGGTGAGAGGTGAAACACATGTACTGAGAAGTGGGTCTATGTACAGCAGCCGCGGTTGGTGGATCTTAATTGGGGAGGACGGGCTCGTATTACGCTCGGAACCGGAGTGAATGGAATGGTGCGCAACGAACAAAACCAATTGTTTTTTTGATTTGCACACATTCCATTCACTCCGGTTCTGAGCGTAATACGAGCCCGTCCTCCCCAATTAAGATCCACCGACCGCGGCTGATGTACAGTATGTGTAGATGGTGTGAGGTGAAACCAATATACTGAGGAGATGTGGGTATATGAATGTGTAGATGGTGTGAGGTGAAACCCATGTACTGAGGAGGTCTGGGTATATGTATGTGTAGATGGTGTGAGGTGAAACCTATGTACTGAGGAGGTCTGGGTTTATGTATGTGTAGATGGTGTGAGGTGAAACCCATGTACTGAGGAGATGTGGGTATATGTATGTGTAGATGGTGTGAGGTGAAACCTATAGAGTAATGAATCCCATACTGCAGCCTCTGAGGCATTTTGCTCTGCCTGAGCATACACAAGGTCATCCTTACTGCAAGAGTAGAGGGTCTGAAGACTCCCCAAGTATCTCAAAACATCAGGAAATCTGCAAAGGTTGTCTGAAAAGCTGCTCATCAGCAATGGGCCAGATGGAGGGAGGGTCAGTGGATGTGCTGCGCCCCCAGGAGAGAACCTGGCAGGGAGATAGACGGACAGCTAAGGATGCCAGTGTGAAGGGCACGGATCATTAAAGGGCACCAGGCTTGGATGGAACACTCTTCCGTCTACTGGGTGTTTGTAAATAGCCACATACACTCAAAAAAAATGTGTGTGTGTGTAGGAGTGGTTGTTAAGTGTCAGAGTGACCCTGATTTATAAGAGGAAAAAAATACTCTTCCACTTGAACTCTTGTAAATGTGCTCTTAAAATAGCACTCATTAAAAGCTGTTGCCTAAACGTAATAGTTCTATAGCCTACTCTATTCACTTGCTTTTGTCATGCATATTCACATGATCACTTTTCACGAAAGGGAATGTCTTTGATATTAATTAACAAGTCATTCATCAGACACTCTTGTCCAGAGTAGTTTACCATGGTTCATACTTTTTCATCCTGCCCTCCCATAGGTATTTGTTGGATTAGAACCAGCAACCTTAAGTTTACAGGCCTAACACCCTTGACTACTAGACAATCTGCTGCCATTCTGGTATACGCTATAATAAGCGATAACACTTTATTTGGATAGTCTATCTGTAGATGCTTTACAGACTATTAAAAATGATCTAAAGTCTATCAATAACGGTCTACAGACTATCATAAACAATTCAATTAACCATCTACTAAACCCATATAAATTAAATCGATAGAAGCCTTATTAAACTATTTTGCTTGGTCATTCGATTAGTACACAAAAAAATGGCAACTGTCGTTAGTTGCCACAGTAACAACACGTGATTCGGTTTAATGCGGAAGTAGGCCGCTAGATCTTTGCAATGGAATGGTACATGTAAAAATGGCTGCCGCTCTGACCATTCAGCTACATTTATTTGCATGGGTATGGCACTTCTATAGATTCCATTTCCATGACTAAACCTAACCCTAACTTAAACCCCATCATATCTGTAAACTTAACCTTTTCCCTTACTCTTAAGCTAACTCTAATTCTAAACAAAACCCTAAACTTAAAGTGATGGTTTGGAGTAATATAATCCTAGGGTCCTTTGCACCTTGACCTTGAGCCAAACAATCTGCTAGGCAATAAATATCGTGCTCTGTTCGTGATCTCGCGGGATATTGTGGGATCCCGCTGGATCTCGGTAGCAGCCGAGAGTAGCAGCCATCAGGCAAGTGTTATTTAAATATACTTCTGGTGTACTTACAAACTTTTCAATGCCTTGTTTTTTAAGTACAGAACCTATTTGTACTACTATACATGTTTGGTACCATTCCAGGCATTATTAGGGGGTTATTTACAAGATACACCCTTGGTTCCATTAGCGCCTGCACTAAGCCATCTGGCTGATAGGACTAACTCAACCAATGTTATAATAAAGGAAAAAAGCTTATGGTGTGTTGTTTGGCTCGAGGTCAAGGTGCAAAGGACCCTAGGGTTATATTACTCCGAACCGTCACTTTAACCATAGCAAACATTCACGCGTTTTAATGGGTTGTTATAGTATAAATATCTATAGATGATCTACAGATACTAATTTTGCCTATCCAAATGAAGTGAAACCTAATAAGCTTAATCTGTCCATACAAACATCAACTTAGAAATTGATTAATTACTTTCCTGTTATTATTATTAATATTTTTTGTAAAATCATTAGTTAGACAAATTAATGTACTGAATGTCCCTAAACGCTATAATAAATGTGAGTCTAAATCATTCTAAGAGAGAACCAAACTAGAAACTAAAAACTGAAAGTAATCCATAAATCCTAACTATGCCTTACCACTTCTCCCACCAGAATGACCGGTTAAACACATTTAGCTTCCTTCGACGCCCTATAAAAAAATACCTTATAATTTGTACTGCATTATACCACATTGCTGAGGTTATTTCATTCATGTTGTGAAAAATTATCAATGTCATACAATTATTTATGTCATACAATTCTACAGGGTAACTGAAATTTTCAAATTACGCTTTTGTCAGTTTTTTTGCCTTTTCCATACTGTCCCAACTTTTTGGGAATTGAGGTTATACATTTCTAAAGGAATATACACTCCCTCACCTAGATATGCCCGTTTACAAACACTCTCTGTTTTCCAATTACCAATAATTATGGGATTCATGATGAGAAAACATTTCTCAGCTAGATAAAATAACTTAATTAAAATACATAGAATGTCCAAAATACATTAGTTTGGTTTGCTAAAAAAGTAGTTAGTTATATTACTACAGTAGCTTCTTGCAATCCATGGTACTCTATTAACCAGCAGCCATACAGTAGTATGTTTGTACAGGCCAGGGTAAAACCAGTTTTTCATTTGGTAAAATTCAACTATTTCCTTGTTTTCGGTTGCAAGAAAACATGGTACTATAATACATTTCATACTCCTCACCTCTTAGCCTGCTCTCTCCTCTTGTCCATCCCAAAACCCACTGCATGAGATAGGATGTCACGCAAAAAGTAACATTGACAAAAGGCATTTGAGCAACAGAAAATACTGAATATGGTTGTATTTCACAAAAGTGTATAAAAAGGTATGATTTCAGCAAAAACTGAATTTCAGCAAACAATGAATAGCACAACTTTACACAGGACAAAGTGTAGTTGGTGACGTTTTACAAGGCTGGACTGACAACAACTTTTTTGTAGTTGGACCAGCCCTAAATCACTTGAAACTTGAACATAGGGCAATTCCTTGAAATATATACATATGAAGGACTGACTGGGCAACAGCAGTTGCGAGTTCAGTCAGTGTTAAATATTGTGAATGTTGTGGTCGGAGATGGTAGACGGGCATTTATTTTACCAACCTTCACTCAGGTGATCGTGAGTTAAAATCCAAATGGAAGCAGTGTTGTTATTTTTGCACCTTTGTTTCTGCAGACAGGTGATTTTCTGTTTTTTTGTAGCTAATGCTAACCCTAACCTTAACCCGTAACTCTTAACCTCAGTTAAGACATGAAAAGCCACATGAGTTTAAAAACTAACTTGGCATTGGATCTGTGCGAAGGGGAAATTCACATCATCTGCATACACCCCTGTACTCTAATGACTACTGTAACAATAGTATGGCTATGGGCACATTACACAGATCCAAAACCATCCAACAATAGGCAGAAATGACTACTGTAACAATAGTATGGCTATGGGCAAATTACACAG
>JACXGM010035253.1:0-11733 GCA_016801145.1 Umbra pygmaea | reverse complement strand
TACATTAGCAGCGGATTTCTTTTGATATCTTTAAGTTTGTGAGCAACACTTGTCTTTTCTGGTGATGTATCAGCCTGCTAGCGACGATGTATGATAACGTAACTGTAACCAAGTGGTGTCTCATTTCATAGGGGTATGTTTTCAACCCTATCCCTTACCACTCGGTTTCGAGGGGTAAGGGCTAGGGGTAAGACAAGGGTAAGGGGTAAGGGGAAGGGGTAAGACAGAGAAATGGGATTCACCCTTAATCTCTTAAAAATGGCAATAGGCTGTGTGACATGTAATATTCATTTTCTCAATTTCTTTTCATATGCTGTATTTCCCTATTCTTTAACAATACTATCATAAGCCAAATTTTTTTATTTGATTAAGATGTTAGAATTTCAGTATTACCTTGGTGGTGAAACCAAAAGTGAAACATAACAGCCCATGCACATAATTAAACATACATTTTTTTATGTAGACCTAATGTGAGTAGAAACAGATATTGAGAACTTGTCAGTTATATTATTGTTCGTCCTTGTGCTGCCATTTAGTTTTATGTTGTTCATTGATAGGAAAATGAATGGCTTATAAACATCTTAAAAAAATAACTAGTGGACCAATCAGTTACAAACCCATAAGCGTCCTGCACAGCACTAGGACACAAACTGCAGTTGCTGATAAGGTGCCAGAAAATGAAGTAATAACAATATTAATAATGTATTATTGTGACGCAATCACATAATTACAATAAATTAACAATAAAGTATAAAAAATAAACAGTTAAATTGTCTGTGTGTGTGTCTGTGTGTGTGTGTGTGTGTGTGTGTGTGTGTGTGTGTGTGTGTGTGTGTGTGTGTGTATATATATATAACAATGCTTCATTTTATTGGTGGGACCCTTTTGACAATTAATCAGAGAAAGATAGCTGACTGTAAGTACATACAGGTCCATCTCAAGAAATTAGCATATTGTGATAAAGTTCATTATTTTCCATAATGCAATGATAAAAATTTAACTTTCATATATTTTAGATTAATTGCACACCAACTGAAATATTTCAGGTCATTTATTGTTTTAATACTGATGATTTTGGCATACAGCTCATGAAAACCCAAAATTCCTATCTCAAAGAATTAGTATATCATAAAAAGGGTCTCTAAACGAGCTATTAACCTAATCATCTGAATCAACTAATTAACTCTAAACACCCGCAAAAAGATTCCTGAAGCTTTTAAAAAAGACTGCCGACCTGACTGCTGTCCAGAAGGCCATCATTGACACCCTTAAGCAAGAGGGTAAGACACAGAAAGAAATTTCTGAACAAATAGGCTGTTCCCAGAGTGCTGTATCAAGGCACCTCAGTGGGAAGGAAAAAGTGTGACAAAAAACGCTGCACAACGACAAGAGGTGACCGGACCCTTAGGAAGATTGTGGAGAAGGACCGATTCCAGACCTTGGATGACCTGTGGAAGCAGTGGACTGAGTCTGGAGTACAAACATCCAGAGCCACCGTGCACAGGCGTGTGCAGGAAATGGGCTACAGGTGCCGCATTCTCCAGGTCAAGCCACTTTTGAACCAGAAACAGCGGCAGAAGCGCCTGACCTGGGCTACAGAGAAGCAGCACAACAAAAAAACAACAAATTTTGCATGTCATTCGGAAATCAAGGTGCCAGAGTCTGGAGGAATACTGGGGAGAAGGAAATGCCAAAATGCCTGAAGTCCAGTGTCAAGTACCCACAGTCAGTGATGGTCTGGGGTGCCATGTCAGGTGCTGGTGTTGGTCCACTGTGTTTTATCAAGGGCAGGGTCAATGCAGCTAGCTATCAGGAGATTCTGGAGCATTTCATGCTTCCATCTGCTAAAAAGCCTCATGGAGATGAAGATTTCATTTTTCAGCACGACCTGGCACCTGCTCACAGTGCCAAAACTACTGGTAAATGGTTTACTGACCATGGTATTACTGTGCTCAATTGGCCTGCCAACTCCCCTGACCTGAACCCCATAGAGAATCTGTGGGATATTGTGAAGAGGAAGTTGAGAGACGCAAGACCCAACACTCTGGATGAGCTTAAGGCTGCTATCAAAGCATCCTGGGCCTCAATCACACCTCAGCAGTGCCACAGGCTGATTGCCTCCATGCCACGCCGCATTGAGGCAGTCATTTCTGCAAAAGGATTCCTGACCAAGTATTGAGTGCATAACTGAACATAATTATTTGAAGGTTGACTTTTTCTTTTTTTTGTATTACAAACACTTCTTTTATTGGTCAGATGAAATATGCTAATTCTTTGAGATAGGAATTTTGGGTTTTCATGAGCCGTATGCCAAAATCATCAGTGTTAAAACAATAAATGACTGTGCAATGAATCTAAAATATATGAAAGTTTAATTTTTATCATTACATTATGGAAAATAATGAACTTTATCACAATATGCTAATTTCTTGAGAAGGACCTGCATTTCTTTGTCAGCCGTGGATGTATTAGCTCAGGTTCAATAACGGACGGTTTTGTTTACATTGCACTCAAGTCACATAATAACATGGCTTTTTATTTTTGTTATAGCTATTTTAAATCGGATATGTTTGCTAAATTTGTGTGATTCTAAGCTTTGTGTACATATAAGACATGTATATACAAAGTTAAATCTGCACTTGTGAGCAATGATTCTATTCTCCTTTTTTTTGTTGCCAAAATCTCCCGCGGACGGGAGTGTGAGCCTGAAGAGGTTAAGGTCTAAACCACTGGCAATAAAATGAGGTATGTATGTATGTATGTATGTATGTATGTATGTATGTATGTATGTATGTATGTATGTATGTATGTATGTCATTGGCCACTTCATTAGCTTTGCTAGTACCAGGTTGCACCCCGTTTTGCCTTCAGAACTGCCTTAATTCTTCATGGCATACAGGTAGATTCAAAGAGGTGCTTGAAACATTCCTCTGAGATTTTGGTCTATATTGATATTATTGCATCTTGAGAGATTTTGGTCCATATTGATATTATTGCATCTCGAGAGATTTTGGTCCATATTGATATTATTGCATCATGCAGTTGCTGCAGATTTGTGGGCAGTACATCCACTATGTGAATCATCCCAAAAGTGCTCAATGCGATTGACTTGAACAGTATTATACTGTATTTGCACTGTTACCATTTGCACAGTCATACTAGTGTTAACTTATTCATTGTATTTACCTGCCACCCTGTATAATAATTCAATCTACCTCTGAATCTCTGATTTCTTTGCACTAATTGTACATGTACTTACATCTACCTTCAGTTCAATTTTGACTGTATTTTTTTATCTTTATTCCTTACCCTACCCTTTGTGTAATTCTTGTATATTTGTATTCGTGTGTAACACTGTCTGTACTTGCACCTTTTTGCTTTATCTTGGCCAGGTCGCCGTTTTAAATGAAAAATTGTTCTCAACGTGCCCACCTGGTTAAAAAAGGTTAAATAAAATAAATAAATAAAGATCTGGTGATTGTGAAGACATTTAGGTACAGTGGGCTCTTTGTCATGTTCAAGAAACAAATTTGATATGATGTAAACTTCTTAGGCAAACCGCATTATCCTGCTGGAAGTAGCCATTAGAAGATGGGTACACTGTGGTTATAACAGGATGGACAATGTCAGCAACAATACTCAGGTAGGCTGTGGCTTTCAAACAATGTTGATTAGTACTAAGGGCCCAAAGTCTGTCAAGAATCTATCTCCCATACCAATAGACCTCCACCACCAGTCTGAACCTTTATACAAGGCAGGATGGATCCATGTTTTCATGTTGTTTTATGCCAAATTCTGACCATACCATTTGAATTTCACAGCAAAAATAGAGCCTCATCAGAACAGGCAACATTGTTCCAATCTTCTATTGTCCAATGTTGGTGGACCTGTGCAAATTGTAGCCACAGTTTCCGGTTCTTAGCTGACAGGAGTGGCACCAGGTGTAGTCTTCTGCTGCTTTAGCCCATCTTCTTCTATGTTCGACATGTTATGCCTTCATTCTGTCATTCTGGCCATTCTCCTTTGACCTCTGCCATCAAGACATTTTTACCGCTGGAACATCAGCTCACTTGTGTATGTATATGTATAGTGTTTACAGATTAAATAGATTTTCCCTGGTTGAGCTATATTTGTGTTTTCATTTGGTACCCAGTGATTTTACAATATTTTTATGTTGGAAATACATTTCCCAGAGCATGAATAATCTTTAATAATATATAATAATATTCAGTATTCACGGACGGTGGAGATGGTAGAGGTAAATGTATGCATCCATGGTTTCAAGCTTACGCTCAGTTCTGGCAGATGGTAATCACAAAGGTGATTGACAGCTACTATGAGTTACATCACACAGGGCTCCATCACTGCTTCCCCCCATCTCTCTTATCTATCTCTGCATCAATCTCTTCCTCTCCTTCACGCAGATGTCCTTGTTTGTTCAGGATGATTAAGATGGAGCTCTATCACATATCCTGTGCAAGGATCTGGATCAGGTCATTGCATGAAGAAGGTGTGTTATTTATTCCCTTGAAGTCTCTACCAGACTGTATTTCAATGTGAAAGTGAGACAAAGTGGACTAGTTAGAAAACAGGCTCTAATATTTGCCCTTTTTGTAGCACAGGGCATTTAGGCAGTATTCTGTGATACTGTTGAAATGACAATTTCTATCCCACTCTAAACTCAGTTAAGAGGGAAGTTGTTTTTTATATAATTGTTCATCACTCATTGATGTTTTATTATTTTCTTTCCTCTGAAATCATCCATTTTGTAATTTTACTTGTTCCTAGAATGCCTGCCGCCATTGATTAGTGTCATTGCTGTGCAAGTGATACTGAAGGCTTTAACATACCAGGAATAAATACAGTCTCTCCCTGTTCAGAGTTCTCCTACAGGTGTGGACAGTGACGTGATGTCCTTTACGCAGACATTTGGCTTCCCTTATTTACTTTGAGTTTATATTTACTTTGAGTATGTATTAAGTTTATGTTGTTCAATTTTAAAAAGTAATAACCACTAAAATGTACATTCCAGGGCCTGTGAATGGTGCATTGGTAAGGTCGCTACCTTGCAGTTACATATCTGTGTAATCATCTTTGCATCTTAGAAATGAAATATTGTTGTCTTATCTTGTCATTGTGTCTCCTTGTCGCTGCTTGGGCACCAGTGAGCTCAATAAATGTAGATGGCCAGAGAACATGTAAGTGTATATGAATATATTATGAGTGTATATGAGTTTATATGAATACAGCTGTATTTTTTAAGTTGAAGGTTTACATACACCTTAACCAAAGACATTGAAAATCAGTCCTCGTAAAAACTCACTGTCATCAGTCAGTGAGGATCACCACATTATTTTAACCCCTTCAGACCCTGTGTCCATGACAACCGACATCACGTCAGCACGTTTTTGTTTGCTTCTGGAGCTTTTCACCTCATTTAAAGCCAGCAGTCCATGAGAACGGACACTTGTCAATCAATTAAGTGGCATGGCTCTGCATGTCATAATTTAAAAACAACACCTCATTCACTGTATTGATTGATTTTAGTTTGTTATAAATAAACAAATGTACATTCTATGAAGGAGAAACCTTCAACTGCAATTTCTAGGTCACTATCATTCACGTTTAGGTCACTATCATTGTAGTTACTGTCCTTTGTGATTTGTTGTGTTTCCCGCTCCTTGGTTTATTTTTCCTAGTCACATGTTTTTCACTAACCAATGGATTGTTTTTATTAGTTCCACATTTGTCTACACTTTGAGTAATAAATCTCAACAGTCCCACCCACAGCTGACTCCGGAAGTAAGAATACAATACAATTTCTCTATAGACAATTGGAGAATAAGCTTTAAAATTGTATTCATTGATGGTATACTTAAAACCAGCTACGACATGACTAAGATGTTGTATATGCTCATATAGATGCCAAAAGTTCATGGGGCACCAACCTTGTTTTGAGAGAAATGTATTTTATTTGTGATGTCTTGGATAAGTACTTCATTATCCACAATCCAAAAAAATCCCACAGGGATGCCTCTGATTTGTGGAACTCCATGATGTCGTGGAGAAATGCGCGGTTACCATGGAAATGTTTACTGAGCCTGCAAAAAGGCTTTGTGTTTCCAACAGCTGCCCGACATGGCACCTGTGTTGTAGCAAACAGTTATAGAGTAAACAGTTGTAGCAAAAAGTTAGGTCATTTAAAGTAATGTAAATTTGGAAAGATAACACTTGCAATGGTTTATGGCATGAGAAGTTCCTTCGCTCAGAAAATAAAATATGCACGCAGTCTTTTACCATAGAATTATTTTAGATTTTAGATTTACTTTTTAACTCAAAATGATATTTTGTATGCTGGTTAGCCTAAGGCATGGTCTAAAACTCTTTATATACAGATTTTTCCAGAAGTCAATGGGAGAAATGAATGGGAAATTTACTTCCGAAACCAAAGCTCGAGGGGCGGGACTGTTGAGGTCTATAAAGTTGAGTCTTTAGTGTTGTCAGTTGTCAGGTATTGTTTATTGTCAGCGTTCTGTAGTGTGTGTAATCTATTGGAAGATATACTGTTTTGCTACACAAGGCAGTTTTGTTTTCTCTGTATTTTTGTCATTAAACTATTGTTTACTTTGAAATCTGTCTTTGTTAATTTAAGCACCCTGGAAAGCATATGTAGCCACTATAGCGCAGCTTGTGACAAGTGTAGACCAACAATTTGTATGTTTTTGCTTTTATTTAATGGTATATTGTTTGAAGTGTTACGACCTGACATCCAATGAAATTGACAAAACATTTACAACGAATGTGTTGCCATGTTTATTTTTATTAAGTCTCCTTTTTGGATGCCTTATGAATCAGGAAAATGTATTTCTATATGTTTTTCAGGAATTTGTAACAATTCAGGTCTGAAGGGGTTAATAATGTGAAATATTAGAATAATTCCAAAGAGCATGATTTGTCAGCTTTTAAATCTTTCATCACATTCCGAAGTTTACATACACTAAATTAGAATATGGTAGCATTGCCTTTAAATTGTTTAACTTTGGAGAAACATTTTGGGTAGCCTTCCATAAGCTTCCAATAATAAGTTGGGTGAATTTTGGCCCATTCCTCCTTACAGAACTGGTGTAACTGAGTCAGGTTTGTAGCCCTGCGGACAATTTGTCTATAGGATTGTGATCAGGGCCATTTTGCCACAACTTTGGGAGTATGCTTCAGGTCATTGTCCATTTGTAAGACCCATTAGCGACCAATCATTTGGGTGAACAACGCAAAAAGAATTGGTGGCTCGGGCGACATGTGGTTGGATGAACCATCTGCGTGCCTCTCATTATCCCACAGATCTGTCCAAGGAGTTGCGAAGCTGCCGGCAAGGCAGAGTTAGTGAGAATTGGGAAGGGAGGAAAATCTGGAAAAAATTCACAAGAAAAAAAAAGTACAGGCAACAAGTTAGGTATGCAGTACCAAAAACCCCCAAACTGGCATCATCTCCCTAAGGCAGACCCCCTTAACCAACAGAGCCTATACAGCCAAGATGAATGGTCATCTTTTACATTAGCATACATGACGAGATGATCTCCAATGTTTGTCGGTTCCATAAATAACACCCTCGACCAAGGCATATATTCTCATGTAACCGCTAGACTATCATCTTCTATGTGAGAATCCATGACCAGACGACCTCTGATGAAGTTGTTTCCTTTTGGTGGTTGCCGTTTACTCAGACCAGCTTGGGACCAATTTGTAGCTCCGCACAGCCCCCTGCACTAAGACCAGAATGCCATACTTGTAACGCGGGCAGCACAGAGACATGTCTACAGTTCAGCTGCACCCAAATGTGCTGATTACCTGGACATGGAACGGGAGACCGCACAGGGGCAAGGCGACCTGATCAGTAAGGCCGAGACCCTGTCAAATAAGCCTCCCCATCCCACCTACAGATGAAGGTGTTATTATGGAATAGGAAGCCAATCCTTGATATAATTTTGGAGTCGAGCTGGTTGATGTGGGTCTGGAAGGAGAGTGAAGAGTCGAACCAGTCCCCTAGGTATTTGTAGAGCATAAATTTAGTTTTACTAGAATTTAAAAGTAATTGGAGGGCACGGAAGGAATGTTGTATGTTAACAAAGCTTTCTTAGAGGCTTTTTAACACAGTGTCTAACGTTGAGGCGGATGTATAGAGAATGGTGTTGTCTGCATAGATGTGGATCATTGAGTCACCTACAGCAAGAGCAACATCATTGATATATACAGAAATTTAATTGAACCCTGAGGCACCCCCATAGAGAAAGCCAAAGGTCTGAACAGCAGGTCATAGACATAACACACTGAAATCTATCTGAGAAGTAATATATGAACCAGGCAAGGTAGTCCTTTGAAAAACTTGGGCTCTTTAATCTGCCAATGAGGATGTTGTGATATACAAGGTTGAAGGCCTTGGCCGGGTCAACGAAGACTGCTGCACAGTAGTGTCTTTGATCAATAGTGTCTTTGGTTATTATCACTTCACCAGCTGATTCCTGGATCATGGAGAGTATCTGAAGCACTTGCTCCTTTGGACACCTGCCTGTCTTCTCCAGTTATCTGACCATACTTCGCTACCTGCTTCTGTGCCTACCTGGGTCGATAGTCCAAAGCCCTTGCTCCCTTGGAACCTGCCAGCCTTCTTCAGTCATCTCTTTCTCATTATCTATTACCACAATAAACTTTACCCTCACCACTCTGTTGTCTGTGTTTGGATTCACCCTCTGTTCTGAGCCCCAATCGTGACAGTTCTTGCCTATAGCTAGGGCCGGCTCTGTGTCCATCCCTGTATGACCACAGTGTAAGCATCTTCTAATGGTTACTTCTAGCAAATATAACATGCCTTTTCACAAAGCTTGAATCATCTCAAACTGGTTTCTTGAACATTAAAATAAGTTCACTGTACTCAAATAGTCTCCACAGCCACCAGACCTCAATCCAATCTAGCAACTTTGGGATGAGGTGAAAGGGAGACTCCCATCATGGATGTGTAGCCAACAACCTGCAGCAACTGTGTCATGCAATGATGTTAACATGGACCAACATCTCTGAGGAATGTTTCCAGCACCTTGTTGAAACTTTGCAATAAAGAATTAAGGCAGTTCTGAAAGCAAAAGTAGGTCCAACCCATTATATGTGTAGTGTAATAAGAAATGTGTTTTGGGATGAACATTCATTTAAGCAGTCATTTGGCATCAACCAAGTGTGAAGAGGGACAAACCAACAACCTAGTAACATGACCAGTCATTGGATCAATTACATTGTTGTTTAGTCTTTTTATGTGTGTTCCATAAAGAGAGAAATTATGAATTATGCTTCGACGTTGCACATGTTATGTTACACTATCGAACAGGTAGTGATGCGCTGACTGGCCAGGCTTCCCCTTAATGGGACACATTTGACGTAATGTTAATGCAGCCCATTCCTTTTTCTAAATTGTGTTAGCCCATAGGTGGCGACCAAATGTCTAGAAATAATTTAAAGGTCCCATGTCATGCTAATTTTGGATGCGTTTATATTGTCCTTAGTGGTCCCCCATTACTGTATCTGAAGTCTCTTTCCGAAATTCGCCGTGGTGCAGAATTACAGCCACTACAAGCCAGTCCCTTAATGAGCTTTCCTTAGGACGTGCCGTTTCTGTGTCTGTAGCTTTAAATGCTAATGAGGAGGAGAGAGATGGGGTAAGGTGGAGGTGGGGGTGTGCCCTTGACTAGCTTTTGGCCATGGTACAATGCGTTACAGTGAACATAATATATCGCAATGGCTCGTAGACACGCAGTCGTTCAAGCTTTCCAGTTTGACCCAGAATCTGATCTGGATGGAGAAGCACCTGAAGAAGTTACAACTCAGCAGCTACAGCAGGATGTCTCCGAATGGTTAGTTTAAAATATTGTGTCTGGATATGGTACTTTAGTTGGTTAGTTTATATATGCTGTTACCTTTATTATCATGTAGCTAATGCTAACCTATGTTGTTGTCTTCCCATGTTGCTGTAATTAGCTATATTAGCATATATCAGGAATCTTTGTAGTTTGGAAAAGACTGTACTTTAGCTCATTTTGTTATTAAAAAGTTTTCCATGTCCATGTATATTGAAGTCATGTTACACAACCCATGACTTACGCCAAAATCACACAGAATCCGCTAGTTGCGTTGCATATACATAGTTTAGATGCAAAGCCCTTCGCCTCATTACGCATTGTCTAGTGTTTCATAGCGCATGTAAAAAGTGAGGAGAAACTTATAAGAGCGGTCGCCGGGTATCCTGCCATTTTTGATATAACAGCAGATGTCTACAGAGACATCAATCAAAAACAATATGCTTGGAATTCGAAAGACATTGAATTAGCAGGTCAGTAACTATAAGTGTTGGCTATACCAAATTTGTCACAGTTTTGAGAAGCTAGCAAGTGTTAGCTAGACACAACATCCGGTTTGATTAATGCATTGGTTTTAGTGCAAAATTAGGAATAATCCAATGCATGCAACACCCCGAATGCACCGCAGCCGCAATCCAACGCATTCCCCTATGCGTCTTTGCATCACTAGCGGACTCCTTCATTGGAAATGACTGGACTTCCGTTGTTACGCATATGCAATGACGGATTCTGTGTGATTTGGGCATTACTCATGAAGATTTACCTGCACTCAACACCTGCATGTCTATTCTGTCTTAGATGTATATATAAATAAAATTTTTGCTATAGACACTAATCAGCACCACTATATAAGTCAGACCTCTGCCATTATTACATTTACCTTTTTGGATAGGTGCCATTGTGGAAAATGTGCCATCATGCCTATGGAAGCTGAGAATATTTGCTGCTTGGAGATACCTCAGGTAGCATTTTCACCACTAAATTGGAAACTGTCTCTTCATTTGACAACTAATTGCGCTTAAAAATGACACTTACAATTTCTAATTAGGTTACTAGAAGACTACGGGAGGTTGAAGAACAGCTCACATGTATGACTGTCCATCCTGGATTGGAGCCCGTCTGCCTCAATGTGTATTCTCTGCAGAATGCCTGCCAAATATACAGAGCTGACTATGGTCCTCTACATTTGAGAGGAATACACCAGTAAGTAATGCATTGTTACATAAGTTAATAAAAAATGTTGTCTTGATTCTTGACAGTTTATTCCAGCAACAAATATTGTGCCTAATTTTCATTCAATAGTGTAGACAGTGAAGATTTATTTACATCAGAGGGAACTGATGTAAATTGTTAAAAACAAACATTGAAGATGATCCATAAGAGCATGGGAATATTTGACAATAACAAAAACCAATGATAAATCTCTGCAAGACTAAATATTAGAATCATTTGTTCAGTCGCTACAGGTATCTCTCCTATCGTTCATTTGTGAATTGGTGCTGGGGCCTCCTGGGACGCAGAATCCGTGTCGTTATTCCAGCTTGTGTGGTCCTGCGCATCCGCTCAGAGTTTTCTGATGACAAAGGCCACTATGTAGGGTTTAAACTGCCCCCCGTTTGAACCTTGACAGAAGAGTATAGAAGTATCCACCTGTCAAAAAAGTGATTGATGGATGATTTATTGCCCCCCGTCATAAACCCCGCCCCCTTCCTAGCCCACATCCTGTCACTCCCTCCCCTTCCATCCTGTTTCCCCTCCCCCCTTCCTGTTTTTTGACCCCCCACCTGTGTGAACCACAGCTGTCAACCGTTCTCGTACCCTCCACTGACCCCCC
>JACXGM010035252.1:0-11737 GCA_016801145.1 Umbra pygmaea | reverse complement strand
CTAATATTGCAGTGTTTCCTCAGGCCCTACAGGCCTTTCACAGTTTTGTTTTTACGCTGAAATGGCATTCCTTATTCAAGCTATCATAGGGTCAGTGATTAGCTCACAAAATGAAACGGTTTGCTTGGGCTAAGGGAAATTGTGAAATGGCAGGGGGGGCAAAAAAACACTTTTCCAGCTAAGGTTCTACTTTATGGAAAATAAGACTAAATGTAAAGGCCCAAGTTGAAGTACAGGTGTCTCAGCTTTGATAAATGTCTTCACAAATTATTTCATTCTTATTTCAAAAACAATCTTTCTGTATTTCAGGTGATTCAAAAAATTGTTCAGTGTCGTAGAAAGTGAAGACATAAAAAATTTGATAGGCTCCTTACAGAGACGTAGTGAACATCTGTGGGTGTAGCATTTTGCTAGACATTGGGTAGATGGGCCAGGCAAAAACCAGTGCTTGTTGCTTTTGTTATTGTTCCATCTATACTCTGTGAAGTTAATGTTGTAGTGGATGCTCAGACTAGACCCAAATATGATTTTCTACTAGTTTTATGGAAATGTCCAGATAAATGAAATACCGTACTCTGGTCGGCCTTGATTTGTAGATTTTCAATGTGAAATCAAATTGTCTTTATTTTTATGAACCCAGCTTTAGCCATTTAATCATTCGGAATTAAGTAGCCGCGGTCGATGGATCTTAATTGGGGACGCCGGGTTCGCATTACGTTTGGGACAGGATCTTAATTGGGGACGCCGGGCTCGCATTACGTTTCGAACCGGATCTTAATTGGGGAAGCCAGGCTCGCATTACTGTCTGGACTGGGGGAAACAGAACGGTATCACACAATGGGTTTGATCCGCTACACAGTGTTCCATTCACTCCGGTCCCAAACGTTATGCGAACCCGGCGTCCCCAATTAAGATCCATTCACTCCGGTCCCGAACATAATGCGAGCTCGGCGTCCCCAATGGTATATTGTATACCATTTATATGTTTGTTTTACTCTCAACCAGTTGAATGTACATAACTGTCAAAACATAACATTTAATGAATTTATCTTTTTTCTTAAGAAAGACCATCTTTCTCTCTTGTTTGTGTCTGTTATTGTATACCTGTATTATTCCCAGCATGCTGGGTTCATTGCAGTAATATGAGTTTGTTTATACAGCTCTAACAAAGGCAATTGAGCAGGAATGGACCAGTAACCACTTATGTAGGGGTGAAAGTAGATTCAGTTTCTTACAAGTAAGGGACCATGTGGATTTACACACATTATATCTGTTATTATAATCACTTAATTACACAGAGCCAAATCAATTTCATAGATTTTAAAGGGTTTCGTCTACCATGTTATACCTATTTAATGACATACATTAAATAAGGACGCCAGGTCATTTGGAATTGTTGGAATTTATCACTGTTTTTAACAAAGGCATACGTTGGTATGAACGCTTAAAATAATGTACACATACATTTAGAAATACTGTACAGTACTGTTGATTTACTAGTGTCGAGACTGAATTGGATGCATTCTTCAGGCTTTCATTCAGCGTCAAGTGCAGTGTTTGTCTTTCTTCCCCTCACACATACCTGCAGAGTATGCACATACACACATCCACAGACATTATATACACAAACATTCCTCCATTTTGCTCTGGTGAGAGGTTGTCGAACTGGACCACCAAAGTAGAATAAGGTGGGTTTCTTAGAAACCAATCTCCTATGGGCAGAGCCTATTATGTAGACCAAATAATGTTTTTTTATAATATTTTTTGTTATCGTCAGCGATTATTTGGCCAAATCACGATTGGGCATCAGTGGGGTTGAAACATGAGATGGAACAGAGCCACATTTTGGAAGGGGTTTAGCTTAAGGTTTGTATTTTATTTTTCTGCTGTTCAAGGCAGGCTGGATATAGCAGTTTGTATAGCATATGGACACAGAATTGAAGTAAAGCAGCTTTCTAAAGTCCCTCTCTTCATTTTATCTTTTTTCGTAATGTCTTTCTCTCTTGTTTGTGTCTGTTATTGTATACCTGTATTATTCCCAGCATGCTGGGTTCATTGCAGTAATATGAGTTTGTTTATACAGCTCTAACAAAGGCAATTGAGCAGGAATGGACCAGTAACCACTTATGTAGGGGTGAAAGTAGATTCAGTTTCTTACAAGTAAGGGACCATGTGGATTTACACACATTATTTCTGTTTAGTATAATCACTGAATTACACAGAGCCAAATCAAATTCATAGATTACAAAGGCTTACATCTACCATATTATGACCTCTGTGGTGGTATTTTAGAGACTACTTGAAAAGTTGACTTCAATCAGCAGGAAACTTCTTTTCTACTTTTGCCAGGTCCCCAGCTACTCTATTAAGTTTCACCCGTGTTTAGGAAAGTATTTTATTTGAACTCTTCTCAACCTGTGGAGAAAATGGAGATTAGACCGACTAGCTACAGATTTATTTATATATTTACAGCTTTTTATATATATATTTATTTATAAATTTACAGATTTATTTATATATTTACAGCTCTGGTAAAAATTAAGAGACCATTGCTATTTCTTTTAAATCCACCCCATTGAAAACCTCTGGAATGTGATCAAGAATAATATGGAAGTTTCACACCAGTAATGGCATAAGACACCCAAAATCAACGTGAAAGACTGGCGGAGAGCATGCAAAGACGCCTCAGAGACTATTATTATTATTATTATATAATTAATACTATTATTACACCAAATATTGATTTCTGAACTCTTCCTAAGTTAACGTATTAGTATTCTGTTGTATAAAAATGAATAGGAACTTATTTTCTTTGCATTATTTGTCAATCACAAATGTGTGTATATATATATATATATATATATATATATATATATATATATAGCACATATAAAACAACCACAGTTGACCAAAGTGCTGTACAGGATAAGATAAAAATACACGAATAGGCAAATACAAATGTTGATAAAATACAGAAAACAGTACAAAAACAGAAACAACAGCACAGAGGAAAAACTGATGTCAAGATCGGTTTAAGTTAAAAGCCAGAGTGAAAATGTGCATCTTGAGCAATGACTTAAAGGTTTGTAATGACTGTGCAACTCTAGGTCTGACAACACTGCATCATTTTTGTTATTTTGACCAGTTGTCATTTTCTGCAAATAAATGCTCTGAATGACAATATTGTTACTTGGAATTTGGGAGAAATGTTGTGGGTAGTTAATAGAATACATTTTTATTTTTATTTTACCCAAACAATTACCTATCATTAGTAAAACCAGAGAAACTGCTGATTTTGCAATGGTCTCTTAATGTTTTCCAGAGATGCATTTAACTATACCTCAGACATTTAAAAAAGAAAGACTAGCAATACACATAATTCTGGGCCCTGTACATTGGGTGTCTCTCAGGGCCTCTCTGCTCTTTATTCCTGCATTTGAGCGCCCTTCCACACTTTAGGGCCGCAGTACCCTTTTCCCCTCCAGTCCTATGCACCTGACTCTGTGAAAGATGTCAGTTTGCATTCTCTTTCCAAATTCTTATGGAGTTCACTTGTTTCTTGTGACACTAATATCAATGGAGTTGGCAGGAGCACAGCACCTAGGATTTGTCTCGCAACAATGGTTATTTCAATGTCAGTTTGTTTTCTTTTCACTCATTACTGTCATTCATTTCATTTTTCTGTCTTCAATGACTGGAATGAATTGTGAAATACTAAAACTTTACACTTTCTTCACACCTAACATTTTTATCAAACTCAATCTAAGAGCTGCTATCTTATTTGTTTACCTGGTGAGCATATATTCTATCTGTACTTTAGTGAATTTTGTGAATTTTCATTGTGTATACTGTTTATTTTGTGTCTTGTATGTGGTACTCTCTGTATCATTTCTTGCAGTTGTACCAGTATGCTGATTTGAAGGCCATGCTTAAAAAAGAAAATATGTTCTTAACTGACTTTTAACTTGGCTAAACAACTGAAGAAATAACCTGAGCTGTACTTTCCCAGGGTTGAGATGACGTGCTGGCCAAATGTCACCCAAATTGCTACATATTGTACTTCCCTACTTCATACCAAATCTTAAAGAATATACAGTAGGGCATAATTTGGGAAGCACACCTAAATTGTTGTAACAAATCAAATGGTTGTAAAACATCTTGTTCTATCATCTAGACATACAACGACCTGCATTTGACTCCGCCAGACGTAGCCTTCAGCAATTGACATAAAGGTTGTCCTCTGAATAAACCAAAACAAACCCAAGGGTGATTAAAGATGAGCTTGTTCTTTTGGAAGATCTGTGTGGTTTTTGTTCATATTTGTCTGATTTAATTCAAGTCTCAAAGAACTCATTTGACCCCCTGAGGACAAGGCAATTTCCCGGTTATCAATCCCATCAAGAAACTGTAGTTACAAAGTGTTTCTTTGGAGAAATGGACTTCTAGTTGTTTCCTGATAGGACCTGTATATTTCCAATAGATTCTGGTGGAAAGTAGTGCACAGTAGGGATTAGTGTGGTATTTTGTAGGTAAACTGTAGTACAGTATTGTCTCACAGTGCCACCTAAAAACACTTCACGGACATCGGTCTGGCACAACTGACATAGCTTGGGGTTGGAGAGTTTCTAAACTATGGGTTTGTTTTAGAGTATGAGAAGCACATGGAAATACATTTGAAAATCAATGACTTGTTGGTTTGATTCGTTAAAGGTGGATCCCATTGCATTTAAATTATTTTAGCTCAAATGTCCCTTGTCCTTAAGGATTTGATTCCTCAAACTGCCGGACTGATAGATGTGCAGCATTTCAATGCAAGTAATTTCAGGTGATATTGTAAGGCTACGTAGAAGAACCTACTACTTACATTTATTGGTTGGCTGATATAGTCAGCAAAGATTGGTCCTTGTAACTTTCTATCTTTTAAGTATACATACTTTGTAATTCTATATTGGGCTCCAAAATTACTGGAACCCCTGACTGGCAATGCACAAACAATACTGTAAGAAATAAACAATACCATTATAGAGAAAAACTCACAATACCAACATGTGAGATACTGTACTTCAATAATGTTTCCATGGAACCAAACAAACTCATCCATTGATTAAATAAAAATATCAATATTCCTAAAATCAAGGTTTCACAATCAATGCCACACTTTAAGATGATTGTAAATAACATGTAATGAAATTAAACCAGGAATTAAATTCCACTTATTTGATTTCACCTAAGTCTTAAGGAACTATATTGAGCCATTACATTAGTCCCTGTTCCACCTGGGTATAAAAATGAGGTAACACGCATTCCATGTCCTTTGTCATCCAACACCATGAATAAAACAAAAGAGACAGATGTAGTAGACCTTCATAAATCTGGTAATGGCTACAAGGAGATCCACACACCATTTAATATACCACTGAAAACTGGCAGGGTAATTCTAAAGATGAGATGTGGAACAGTTGAAACCTCATAGGTAGAGGACGCAAATTCATTTTGTCGCCAAGAATAGGGAGGAGGATGGTGAGAGAAGCAACAAAATTCCCAAGAATCACTGTGAATGAATTGAAGGCAATGGTGGCATCTTGGGGTCACCAGGTTTCAAAAACCACCACCGGACCCCACCTCCACAACCACAGCCTCTTTGGAAGGATTGCCAGAAGAAAGCCCTTTCCGAACCCAAGACACAGACGCAAGCACTTTGCTAACTGTCATGTAAATTATGACTGGAAGAAGTTGCTTTGGTCAGATGAGACTAAAATTTAACATTTTGGTCAGATACACCATTGGCATGTTTGGCGTTGAAATAGAGATGCATGCAAGGAGAGGCACCTCATACCCATGGTGAAATATGGTGGTGAGCTGGTCAAGGTTGATGGCATAATAAATTCCACCAAGTATCAGGAAATCTTGGCTAACAATCTGGTTGCCTCTGCCAGAAGCCTGGGACTTGGCTGTAGGTGGATTTTCCAACAAGACAATGACCCAAAACATACCTCCAGGTCCACACAGAAATGGTTCTGTGACAGCAAAATCAATGTTCTGCCATTCCCAGCTCAGTCGCCAGATCTCAATCCAATCCAAAACATGTGGTCTGAGTTGAAGAGGGCAGTTGATAAGTGCAAACCCAAGAATGTGAAGGATCTTGAAAGGATCTGCTTGGAGGAATGGTCCATAATTGTATGAGATTGGTTGGTTCCATTGCAACATTAATAAGGTACAGTGTTTCTCACATTAAAAGTTAGAATACTATTGAGAGTACTTTGAAAAGTGTTCCACAATTGTTATTACTTACATGCAGTGGTGTATTTACTCTGCTGTCTCTCAATCTGTCTCCCTTTCTCTACCTTTCTCATTCTGTCCATCATTGACTATACAGCCACAATATAATCTGGTGAACAGTAGTACACAGTAGGGCATGGTATTTTGTATGGAAACTTTAAATACAGTATAGCATTGCAATGACACCTAAAACCACTTGCATTCTGGCAGAACCAATTAGGCTTACAATTGGGTTTGGTGAGCTTATGCCCAGCTCATCCACAATAACTTTTTCTTTTTCTTTTTTCCTCCCTCTAGGGTGACAATACGTGGGCGACCATGCTGGGACAGAGTGTGCGCCTGCAGCCGGTGCCCATCCAGAGTCTGTCAGAGCTGGAGAGAGCCCGGCTACAGGAGGTTGCTTATTACCATCTGATGGAGAGGGATCTGGACTTCAACATAAGCATCCCCAGAGGTAATTTTGTTAAGAGCTGTTTATTTGTAGAGACTGGCCCTAAAAGAGTGTTTCTCAGACCCTGGGCCACGGAATGTCTGCTTGTCCATGACTTTACCTTCATTGAAAATCCCATTGATTGCATTAATGCTTTATTCATAGACCAAGAATCTGATTTAGATTTTAGCACATACAGAGCACTTTTCATTTTAAATTGAAAGTCAAAGCAATTAGGGGTTTGAACGCTACACAGAAGTCACGGTTCGGTTCATACCTTGGTTCAGACATCACGGTTCGGTACGAGTTCGGAGGGAAAATGGAGGGAAAATCTAAACAAAAATGCAGAACGCAATTTTTTTATTGTGCATGTCTCACGCTGTACCATCTAGTGTCATACATGTTTCTCCCCTGAGCTAGCACATCTGGGTGATTGCGTCTGATATCCGTTAGCATGTTAGATGTATCACTCACATACCTAACAGCTGCTGAACAACACTGACACACAGTCCTCATCTTATCCACCACTCTATCGCCTGTACTACTGTAACCAATATATACAATCTATGACTGTAACTGACTGGGAAACCGAAGTTTTCCCAAACTTGCGATCTTAGAGGTCGACAGGTCCTCTAACTCTTGTGGGTCGCCACCAATACTCGTCCTTAGTGCTGACTCACTCAACGGACCGTCGATCTGACAAAAAACTGCATACAATGGTGGAGATCGGCTACTAAGCTTCAGAGCTAAGGGCTAACAGATTAGGTGTCCATAAACAACTTGCGTATCTAACAGTAGTTCCGCATTACATTAATTAATTTGAACGTGAGTTTAATTTATTTTTATACCATGTATTCTCCGTTTAAATTCATGCACCGAACCATGACGCCTGTACTGATTCGGTTCAATACGAATACATGTACCATTCCACCCCTAAAAGCAATACATGTGTTCTTTTCTACAATCATTGATTACTTCATGATTTTATTAAATTTTGTTGTGATTTCTCCTAATTTCCTCCCTTCCCAGTTACCACCAAGATGGCGTAACGTGCAAGGCGTGTTTTTATTCTGCCCGTGTATAGTCTTTATTATTTTTGTCTTAATTCATTAAAATGTTCCTATTATTTTTCATCAAGTTATATCTCTAAGAACCTCTGTATACTGTACTCTTTGGTCACTCGCCTTTAACGTAAATCGTTTCTGCTATTTTTGTTATCATTCCTGGACTCTCTGGTAGATAGTTAGCTAACCAGCTATTGCTTACTCGCTAATAAACAATAGCTACAATTGTCCAAGCAAGCTCAAGCCTACATTCGGCCTGCACAACTAGCCAGCCTGTATTTCAACTCACCATCAACTCAGGATATACCGGATTACTGTTGCTTTGGATAATAATTTTTATTACTCATCCTTCGGATAACTCTTTGTCAAATAGCCTGGGACTAGCACCATCCAGCCCTGTGTGTCTTACCTCTCGGCTAAACTGACAAAGGGAGCAGCTCCAAGGCATCCGCTGTTGTTGACGACCAGAGCACCATCGCCCCAACACAACTGGACTGCGAGTGTGTTCCTCAGATGTGCTTCTGCTATTGTTGGCTTTCTAAACAATTTCCAAGCAACCTGCCAGCCCCCAGCCTGGCTTAATATTGTCCTGAACATCGGGCCTAGCGTTAGCATCTAACGAGCAGCTAGATAGCAGCATAGCACTAGCTAGCTTTAGCGGCTTACCTTGCTAAGTATCCATACAGTGGCACTCGGGACCACGCTGCCTCAAAGAACTCTCTGGAATGTTTGCTATTTCGGACCCCCTACACTCACTTGTGACCTAGACTTACCTCCATCACATATCCAGCCTACAATATCATTTTCTGCTCACAGAGCTCTGAATATATTTTATTATGCCCAGATACCCACTCCCTTTTTTCCTTTTCCCAATCGCACTAAACGGCTAATTCTCATAGCCATTAGCCGCACCCTTATCCTCCTTCTATGCTCCTCAGGAGATGTTGAGTTAAACCCAGGCCCTGCAGACCCCATTGATAACCCATCACTTCAGATTCTCTCATTCGATGAATTCTGCAACCATAAAAGCCTGGGCCCGGATTTCCAAAACGTTCTTATCGCTAAGTAGTTCTTAACCTATTCCTTAACCTCTCTCTTAACCTCATGGCATGGTTCCCGACACGTTCGTACGCTAAGTATATCTTCTGTAAGTCTTTCGTTAGGTTGGTCTGGACCATTCGTAAGCTCTCTCTTAGCGTTGTTTGAGCTCAAGCTGCTAGTCGCTGCCACTGTGCAGCAGTCTTTAGAAATCAGTGCAGCACAGTACAAGTCAAACTATGGTATGTTGACAATGTTGTCACTCAATAATGATTTTATGGACATTTTAAGACTAATAATAAAATATCTTTGCAATGGATACAGGCCTATTTATGAAATTGACTTTATTTGGTATCAGAACTAATATGTGGTAATTAGCCTAGGCTATTTCGTAATGTCATTAAAGCGTTTAAATTGGCATTCACTTTTGATAATTAAAGTCTGGCAAACAATTTGGCTCTAAATGGCTAAGATCTATAAATGGGTAAGCATGGTGGTGTCCAGTAAGCGACCAACTATGGCAGCGATCCAACATGTCCTTGTATTGAATCAAAGACGGCACCGGCCGTGAGCCGTTTAGTCCATGTCAATTGATTTATTCGGCAAAACTTAAACCCTTTTGACATTTTTCCTGACGTCCAGCCAGGACCTCAGTGTGCCTGATCGGGAGGCAGCCTTGCTATGTCGCTCCATAGCTCTTTTTTTTTGTTGCTGTTGCACAAGTTATTCCGAAAGCTGGAAAACAGTGTCACTTTGTGCAAGCTCACCTCGTCCAGCAAAAATTCAAGTTCCTCTGACGAGAAGCTTGGTGCCCTTTACTTTGCTTCCCCACCATATTCTCTATCTAACTCTCTCTCTCTGTTCATTGTAGATAGGTTGCTTTTTATTGTAAACATTATGGCAATCAAAACCACATTAAACAGAAGTAACTGCAGCTGCTTGCCAATCAATTCTGATTGTAAAGTACCTTACCATTGATATAAAAGTGTATTACATCATTTTTAGAAGTCGTTAAACCCACGTCAAGAAGCGGGACAAGTGGCACAATGGGATGTGGAGGGTGAATGATTAGCGAGGGATACCCGGTTCGTCTACCAGTCACAACATATCGTGTGAACACATTACTGACAATTTGATAATTTAATTAATAGTCTATATTTTACTGATAATTTAAACTATGCTAAAATAAATGTTACTGGAATAATTTGAGGAATGTTTCATTTACATAGAACGCGTTGTCTTTCTTAACGCGTATTGCACCTTCGCATGAAGTGAAAAATCGATTCCTGAGCAATCGATGCCAACTAATTCAGCACCTTCCCTTGGGACAGCGCCTTTGTAATGTCGAACTTAAGAGGCAGCGTGTTAAGAAGCTTCGTAAGGGACACTTCGGGGAACACACTTAGGAACATAAACAACTTTGGTAAGATATATCTTTTTGAGTCTTCTTAGCGCACTAAGTGTGAACGTTATCGGGGAACCGGGCCCTGGTCTTTATGCATATTAGAATTAGAAGCCTTCTCCCTAAAATTGATTTAGTTACTGCTCTCGCACACTCAGCTAACCCTGACATTCAAACTGTGTCTGAATCCTGGCTTAGGAAATCCACAAATAAAACAGAAATATCTATCACCAACTATAACCTCTTTTGTCAAGATAGAACTACAAAAGTTTGTATCTACAGTAGAGAACCTACAATGCTCTGTTATTCTATCCAGGTCTGTGCCCAAACTGTTTGAGATTTTACTTCTAAAAATCCACTTTTCCAAAAAAAGGTCACTTACTGTAGCTGCTTGTTACAGACCCCCTTCAGCCCCCAGTTGTTCTCTAGACATCCTATGTGAATTATTCACCCCATTTATCTTCTGAGTTCTTACTATTAGGAGATCTAAACTGGGACATGCTCAATGCCTCAACAAACTTACTGTCTTAGTTGGACACCCTCAACCATACACAAATTATTAATGAACCTACCAGATACAACATCAAATCTGTAAACAAAGGCACCCTAATTGATATTGCCCTGACTAACATGCTCTCTAAATACACTTCCACATCTTTAGTCAGGATCTCAGTGATCATTGCCTATGTCTGTAACTGGTCTGCAGTTAAAAGGCCTCCCCTCATCGACATTAAACACTCCCTAAAGCATTTCAGCAAACAGGCCTTCCTAATAGACATGGCCCAGGTTTCCTGGAAGGACATTAACTTCATACTATCAGTGGAGGACACCTGGTTGTTCTTTAAGAATGCCTTCATTGCCATCCTGAACAAGCATGCTCCTTTCAAAAAACTTGACCCCTACAAATCAGATGGACTAGACAATCTGTCTGCTGCAATTATTGCCTCTCCCATCACTAGCTTTTTCAACCTCTCCTTTTCGTCATCAGAGATGCCTAAAGACTGGAAAGCTGCTGCAGTAATCCCCTTGTCACACTGTGGTTGTCGTGGGAGTGGAAGGAGAGAGACTGAAGCAAGAAGAATGGTTTCTTCTTGAATTACTTATTCCAGAGAAAATACCTTTGTATACCTCAGCACTATGACAGAGAGGTATAGGATTGCACAACATCTCACATAATAGAATAGACACATGCCCTAACGTGGAGTGGAATGCGTTTACTATTAGTAACCATATGCCTGATCAACTACACTCACCTAAAGGATTATTAGGAACACCATACTAATACTGTGTTTGACCCTCTTTCGCCTTCAGAACTGCCTTAATTATACGTGGCATTGATTCAACAAGGTGCTGAAAGCATTCTTTAGAAATGTTGGCCCATATTGATAGGATAGCATCTTGCAGTTGATGGAGATTTGTGGGATGCACATCCAGGGCACAAAGCTCCCGTTCCACCACATCCCAAAGATGCTCTATTGGGTTGAGATCTGGTGACTGTGGGGGCCATTTTAGTACAGTGAACTC
>JACXGM010035251.1:0-11776 GCA_016801145.1 Umbra pygmaea | reverse complement strand
ACAGTACTACACAATGGAACTGGTACCAGATCTTTAGTGTGGACAGTACTACACAATGGAACTGGTACCAGATCTTTAGTGTGGATAGTACTACACAATGAAACTGTTACCATATCTTTAGTGTGGACAGTACTACAGGGTTGCCTGTGTAGTGAGAGGGGGAAATTGGGAGACTAGATCAAAGATGTGGTCATTAGATTTTTTACCAATATTGTGTGTTTACTCTTGGACGTAGAGACACTCCTGCATCAGACCACTTTTATGTTAGCTACTTCCTTACACCTACATTAGTCTGTTAGGTTCAAGATCAAGTTCATCACATAAACAGAGAACCAAAAATGTAGTAATAATAAACAAAATCTGCAAAATTAAACAATATATATCAGTAAACAATACAAAACAAAAGGGGGACTAGAAATCAATCATAAAATATACAGTCCATGTAAACAGTAAGCATTGTCCACAGAATAATACAATATTAATAGAATGTCTTACAATATGTATTATTATAGAAGGTTTTGTGTTGAACTTGCTAAAGAGCTGGTCGATTTCCTCTCACCATTTCACTTATTATGCTCCATCTCAATGGGGGGTGAATAATGCTTCATATTATTGCAGGCCTTTGGCCATGGATTTCAAGTACTTACACAGTTTGTTAAAAGGGAATATGCATTGTCAGAAATTCTGTGGCTATAAAAAAAAGCAGTGATGAAAGTACATAGGATTAACGAGCCCTTCATTTCGAATTTACCAGGTGTTCATACATATATATGAATATGTATGTTTATCCACTAATTCAAGCTGCTACGTGAGTGATAATCAATAAAGTGCTAGTGGAATGTTGGGATAGAATGCAAATGTATAAAAAATGCTTACAGATTGTGCTGCTAACCAATGTAATGTGAAACATAGACTTTGGTTAGCGATCCGAAATATTAGCTTGAAACGTTTTCATTGTGTGGTTGCCTAGGGAGACTTTTCCTCTTGGTGCTGCCAACAGTAATTTTTTGTGAAGCTGACAGAAACTCAAAAGTTAAAATAATTCTACACAACAGGGTTTATAAACAACCTCTGGAACCACTTTGACATATGAGTAAGCAGCTGTTCTGCTGTTTTATTTTGCAACTTTATTCATTTCATGACTCAGTGTAACGTTGTGGTATTTTCTCTTTGAATGTGTGCTTCTTCTACCGCTCAATAATATCAACAATGTTTTTTGAAACATCTGTAGTGAAGATGAGTTACGCTTAACATCCTAACATGGTCTCAGATATCTTAAAATCACAACATGTACAAATACTGCCATCTGAAGGTGGAAATGGGATTGGGCAGGAAATCTGTGCCTGTGTTCCTTGCTTACTCTTTCAAAACAAAAAACTAAAGAACATATTAGTTTTGAAAGTGTTGTTTTAAAAAAAGACAATTTTAATGATTGCATTTGCAACTAAAGAAAATGAGAGAAGCAACCATTGGTTAAAAGGCACCTAACCTAGAATGATGTCACTATGGAAATGAAAGCCCAGCAACTAGACAAACGGGCCACATCAAACAACATGCTAGGTACTTAATGGGGAAATATCAGTGAAACTGAGAATATGTTTTTCCAGACACCCACCTCAGCCTGCTCCTATGTTTCTTGGAGGAAGTTCCAGTTGTGACAACCACCAAGTAGGCCTAGCTGGGCTTCCACTTGGACTCCAACCTCAGCGGAGACACACATGTTGAGCAAATGGTGAGGAAAGCCTCCAAACGACTCCACTTCTTGTCAGTTCTTGCCATAACTAGGGATCATAACTAGATTATAACTAGAGGGGGTTCTCCACCACCGCCGCTCCCATCTCTTTGGATCAGGAGGGAGTTGGCAGCAGTTCAGCTGGTTAAAGCGATCACATCTGAGCAACATCCTCTCCACGACCTGCTCCCATAGACCAGAGCTACAAACACCAACAGGTTGCTCTGAAATAGAGACCATCTTACAAAAAGTCAGCGCAGAACAAACGGCCTGAAGACAGCAACGCTGACTATGGCAATCAGTTTGTACAACACAGCACTGAATGACTAGCTGAAGTCTCTGGAGTCTTTGGTGGTGAATGTGCTGGACATCATAGTCTACTTCGTGAGTGTCTGTATATCTTAATGTTGGTGTAATTGGATGGTTGTATGTATGTGAGCATAAATGTATGGGTTCATAGTAGAAATAATGTATATTTATTTTATATTTTTTATTGTTTTTAAATAGATATAAATTCTGCTTTTTATTCAGTTTAACTTTGAGCATGAAAGCAATTAACTCAAACTCATTAACTTTACTCCCCGTAAAGATCTTCTCAGGAGCCCTACCATTGTAAGTGTGATTAAGATTATTTAAAGTAATACATTTTAGTATGATTAATTGGCTAATTCCTCTTGATGACCTGGATACAGTTGTACTCACGTGACCAACCAGGTAATCCAGAGAGGCTATAACTCCCACCTATTTTAGCACATTAAAAATTGAGGATTCTTTGGCAATGTCCATGGTACATTATCAAGTGTTGATGTCCCAGTGATCTGCTGTAGTCAACGCAATGACTCAATTCCACATTTTACGTTGGGGTTAAGCAGCGAATAATCTGGGTGTATTGGAGTCCAAATCTCCAATAAATGTTGTTTTTATAAACAGTTACAGATGTCAACATTAAAGTAATATCCCACATTATTATTTGGGGGCTTAAATATATGGTTATTGCTCAACCATACTGTAAAGATTTTACTGGGCTATGGCATGTAGACTTTTAAATTGACTCTTCAGATCCCCAATTTAAAATAAATTGATGTATAGATGGGAGTATAATGCTTGTATAACTGTAAACCCAAATTTACAATGTGAGCTTTACAATAGTTTTCCTTTGTGTTCTGTCACTTTACTGGTTTTGTTTAGAGAGAGTGACTAGGTTGTATAACACAACTCTATATGCACTGGTGATTTTCTTTAAAATATGTGGAATGGGGCTATAGCAATTAGGGCTTTCACCAATTCAATGTTGCCAGTTGTGAGACATTTAAATTTACTCTTCTGATGCCAAATGTACAATATATTACACTGTAAAAAAAATCCTGTTGTTTTTACGGAAAAAAACTGGCAGCTGTGGTTACCAGAACAATACTGTAAAAAACACATCAAACCGTAAACATACTAACGGAATTACATGTAAACTTAACATTTAAAACATGTATATTTAACATTGGATTTCAGTAATATTAACATAATTGTTACACTGAAGTGAACAAGTTTGTTGAGTAAATTTAACAGTTTAAACATGTAATTCAACAGTCTGTAAAATGAATTACAATTTAATGTGACAATAATCCAATTTAAAGAATAATGATCCACATATATTTAGTACTAATCAGAATCTGTATATCCAAAAGTTGTAATATTTTATCACCCACAACCTGCATTCATAAGAACTGCAATAGTGAATCAACCACTACTGAACTATGACTAGCTAAACTAAATTGATGGGAATACACTTCTCAGTAATGGTTGGAATTAAGATAATGACTTTATTAGATTTGAAAGGTAAAGATTGTTATTATAATTTAATAATCAAACAAAGTGTTCAATGCATAAATGCTTGAAGTACAAAATATATTAAAACAAACTTTTCTGAAAAAACACGTGCAGCAAAGCAATCTGGGAAATCGGCTGTTACTTATATTTTACGGCATATTTCCGTTATAAACACAGTGCAAGAGTATATTTAACAGTGTAGTAATGTATTTTTAACAGAAAAGAGATGATAAATTAAATTACTGGGTTTCACTGTTACAGAAACTGTGTTCAACCTTTTTTGAGTGTACAGTATTTTACTGTGATGATTTGACAGTTTTTCACTGTGAAATCTAGACATTTTTTACAGTGTAATGTATAGATTGGAGTATAATGCTTGTATAACTGTAAACCCAAATATGTCTTCTTGTTCTTTTTGCAATACAAATGAAAACCTTGACCTCCTCCGCTCAGTGACATGTGGTTGGATGTACCATCCCACATCTGTCCAGGGAGTTGCAGAGCTGCTGACAAGGCAAATATGAAAGAAAATGGGGGAAAATCAAACCAAGAAATGTATACATAAATGAAAGATAAGCCATCAGAGCAGGACCCTGAAATCAGAAGTGGGCCTCAAACACATTCAGTGCTGAAGATCACCCTAAACATGGCAGATGAGGTAACATGAGAGAAACGTGTAACACCAGGAATTTGGTGGTTAAAGATTTTATTTTTTTAAATCATTTTTATTGACAGTACAGGAGGAGGCAGAAGTCAGGGAGATAGGTAGGGGGAGACAGAGGAAGGGCACAGACAGTCAGCTGACCCCGGGGCTCGAACACCCCGTCGCATGCTCCAGAGTCAGGAGCTCACCGCTACACCAACTCTGGCACAGAATGTGGTAATTATCAGTAAATGCTAATCTAGAACACTGTAGCCAAATATCACATCTGAGCCGCTTCCTAGATCCGGAGTGACATCTAGGAACAATTAGGGTCAAGTTCCTTGCTCAAGGGCAGAAATAAAATATGGGACCTAGATGGAGCACATTGTAAGCTACTTTATGGTTACTGGCTCAACACTTTAACAACTAGGATGTTTGCTAACACACTGACATCTAGACAGTCACAATGTTACACCTTTGGAAACCTAATAAATGTCTGCCACTTCCCTAGGTCCAGATGGCCCTTTCTATGTAGTGGGGTTACCCTGACTGAGTGGAGCTGTCTCCCCAGTGCCAGACATCTACATCCCCTGCACAGCCAGGACATACCTTGTCATCCCATCATCAGAACCAAGAGTGAATGCTTAGCTACCATAAGAACATTACATTAATGTACAGCAGCACGTTAGGGGTCAAATCTCAGGCTCCATTACAGTACTTTTAACATGCATCCCCCCATGTGCTTTGAATTTGATTTTGATTTTCCAAGGAACCATCATTTCAGGTTGTTCAGAAGGAAAAGGTATAAAAAAACAAATGATTAAACCCACCTGGTGTTGGTGGTCTCGTTTCTACCTGAAGACTCCAGCTGTCCTGCCCAGGTCCACCTACTTGTGTTGCTGATCAAGATACTACATAAAGAGTACAGCCCAGGTTTTCCCATCTGTATTTCCTTAAAAACTTCACCTGGCACAGCTAGAAGAGGACCCCATTGAGTCTGTCCCTCTAGGTTTTCTCCTAAGTTTCAGTACTAATAGGTAGTTTCTCATTGCACTTTGGATTTTTAAAGTCAAGTATCTGTATACAGTGCATCCGGAAAGTCTTCACAGCACTTTATCAGAATGAGGGTGTAGCATAACAAAAAATGCTGTGAATACTTTCCGGATGCATTATAAGCATGTTGAGATGACTGTTAATGTACAATAGATCGGATCAATCAATTGTTTGATAAAGATTAGAAGTTTGTGACCACAAACCTATGAGCATTTTATTACGGGTGAAATTAAGAACTGTAATGTACCAATATTTCAGATAGTGAAATCCTTTATTTTTTGAAGGTCCAAAGGCTGTGGGTGTCCTCTCTGAACCATTTCAAAGTGATTAGAGGTTTCTATGTGATTCAACAAAAAGCTATAGATTTGTCCAAGTTTCAAATATTTATAAAAGAAAACATTCTTGACCAATTTGATAATGTTTTGAGGTTTCTAAGCCACATGAAAAGCTATTGAATTAATAACTTTGAGGAATGTCCTTCCAAGCAAAAAAACTATACTTAATTGTACTTGAAATGTATTTTATTTATACTAAATATACTTATAATACATTATTTTGGATTTCAGAATAATAGCATTGTGCTGTGTTGCTTGCTTTTGGGGGTCTCGTGCCGGGTATCTGTCAAAGAACTTTGTGAGAACTGCGGTTGTAAAAAGGGCTTTATATATAAATTTGGTTGATAGATTATTTGTGATCTAGTGGTGGGCCGGTCTGGGCCAAAATGCCAGGGACAATTTTTGGTCCCAGTCCACCCCTGACATCATGTAAAATGCCTTTTAGATATAATTATTATTCAATATAGTCATTTTGTTTTCAAGTTGATTTAGGTGTGCTAGCTCTGGAATATATCTAACACATGCCTTGGCTGGGGGTCCCCAGGAGAGGTTTAGGACACACTGCTCTATAAGGAGCTTGTTAGTTAAAGGGTCAGACTCACCGGGACTCTGACAGGCAGGGGTTACTGATGTGATAAAACAGTCAGGGTCTTCTGATGTCATCTCCCTCTTGCAGGGAGTATCACCAAGCTCCAGTTCTGATGGGTGACCAGAAGTCTCTGAACATGAAGCTCTGCTACAACTGGCTCTGTGGACTACAAGGACACACCAGAAAGGAAATTACACATGCAATCAAAATCCAATTGAAATGTATTTCTCACATGTGCTACATACAAAAGGTGTTCCCTTTACAGTCAAAGACCTAAATATGAGCCCTTCATAACAAGGTAAGTTGAAGTGCTGTAGTGCCGGTCAATCTTTATTTAAAATTCACACATGTTAGGGGTGTGTAACAAAGCACTGCATAATAACAGTTTTACTTATAGAACCATGGTATTCTTTGTTAAGTAACTATTGAAGTGTGAAGTTAGAAGAAGTGTACAATTTTTAAAAGACTACTGGTACAGGTAAAGTGTAGAGTGCTGTTACTGATACTTCTGGTACAGGTAAAGTGTAGAGTGCTGTTACTGATACTTCTGGTACAGGTAAAGTGTAGAGTGCTGTTACTGATACTTCTGGTACAGGTAAAGTGTAGAGTGCTGTTACTGATACTACTGGTACAGGTAAAGTGTAGAGTGCTGTTACTGATACTACTGGTACAGGTAAAGTGTAGAGTGCTGTTACTGATACTACTGGTACAGGTAAAGTGTAGAGTGCTGTTACTGATACTTCTGGTACAGGTAAAGTGTAGAGTGCTGTTACCGATACTTCTGGTACAGGTAAAGTGTAGAGTGCTGTTACTGATACTTCTGGTACAGGTAAAGTGTAGAGCAGCCGCGGTCGGTGGATCTTAATTGGGGAGGATGGGCTCGTATTACGCTCGGAACCGGAGTGAATGGAATGGTGCGCAACGAACAAAACCAATTGTTTTTTTGATTTGCACACATTCCATTCACTCCGGTTCTGAGCGTAATACGAGCCCGTCCTCCCCAATTAAGATCCACCGACCGCGGCTGGTGTAGAGTGCTGTTACTGATACTACTGGTACAGGTAAAGTGTAGAGTGCTGTTACTGATACTTCCGGTAGAGGTAAAATGTAGAGTGCTGGTACCGATACTTCTGGTACAGGTAAAGTGTAGAGTGCTGTTACTGATACTTCTGGTACAGGTAAAGTATAGAGTGTTCTTACTGATACTACTGGTACAGGTAAAGTATAGAGTGCTGTTACTGACAGGCTACAGGTAAAGTGTAAAGTGCTGTTACTGATACTACTGGTACAAGTAAAGTATAGAGTGCTGTTACTGACAGAGTACAGGTACAGGTAAAGTGTAGAGTGCTGTTACTGATACTACTGGTACGGTATAAGTAAAGTATAGAGTGCTGTTACTGACAGGCTACAGGTAAAGTGTAGAGTGCTGTTACTCATCTTGGTTCCTTTTTGAGCAGGGAGCTTATGAATTATTTGGTCTGATCACTGATTTCCTCAAAGCTCTCCTTATCAAACTCCCACCAATAACAAGTCACCAGGCCAGAATCCTGTCCTTACTGTCACCCTGAAACAGAGACTCGCCAATCTGTCTGAAAAGGCATTTTAATATAAAAATGAGCAATTGCCATGTTTAACCACTAGATGGCAGGAAAAGTGTTTGTCAGTGAAAACAAGGCATCAGTAAAAAAAAATGAACCCCACTTTTTCAAAACAAACAATTGTGTCTCGTCCGCAGAGATGCCACAAGTTATTGTAATAGATTACTTTTCTGGGTTGGGCTGAGTTCACAACTTTTAGGAAGTTCCTCAATAAGATCCAATTGACCAGGTAAAAGAAGTTCATAATTTACCAGTGATCTATAAAGAACTAAACATGACTACACTGTAAAAAAAAGGTTGTAATTGACAGGAAATCCACTGTGAAAGTTTAGTGTTTTACCTTCAATTAGAACAATGGGAAACATTCTAAAATTACAGAACTTCTTTTCCCTTGTCATTAGGGTAAATGCATACTGAGGAACTTCCCATAAGTTGTGAACTCAGCCCAACCCAGAAAACTAATATATTACACTAACATGTGGCATCTTTGCTCGTCTGGGGAAAAGAATCTGACTCTGGGAGAAGGTGATAGCGCTAAAGTCAATAAAGGAGAGATCATTATATCACCTTATACATAGAAGCTTCTCTGCCATGTGTTTATGCAAGAGACAGTATTCTATCATGGAGAGACATTGTTTCGAGAAAGTTAATAAGCATTTTATGTAAATAGTAGTTGTGTTTTAAGTTTAGCAGCTGGTGTGCGGTGCACCTTAAAGCCATGCATTGTGAGTCCAGGACCACAACAGTCCCAAAGCAGTGAAAGTTCAAGGTAAAGCCACAGGGTAAACTCCTCCAATAAGGCTCCGGAGTCCACCAGAGAACACAGACAGATAACACAGGCCTGTTACTCACACTAACAACCAAACACAGCTCTCACTCCACAACAAATATTATCACTAACTACACAAACTGCCCAACACATTAACCACACCGACCAGACCAGACCAGACCAGACCAGACCAGACCAGACCAGACCAGACCAGACCAGACCAGAACTCAGGCAGTATCCTGAGAGGACCACCAAAAAGGCTACCTCACACAAGGAGAGCAAGTGAGAGAATAAGCAAACAGGGGTACAGATATATAGCAGAGAATGGCATGATGGGATGGATGATGAGTGGAATCAGCTGAACCAGAAAACGGGGAGGAGGAGCCAGTGATAAGTGATGATTGGACTGAAGAGCTGCACCTCCTGGCAGTTAGGGATGTGAAAAGGAAAGAGGTAGCTATATCATTTGTATGGGTCCCAGCTCATGTAGGTATTCAAACAAATGAAAAGGTGGATAGGTTGGCCAAGGAAGCTGCTCAAAAGGAAACCATAGATGTCAACATTAATCTATCCAGGGCAGAGGGTAAAAGTATTGTGTGGCAGGAAACAATTAAAAAATGGCAACGGCTCTGGGAGCAGGAAAGGAAAGGGGGGCACCTATTCTCGCTATCTAGTAAAGTATCTGACTCAGTTACTGTTTGTAAAAAAGGGGAGGGTAAACGTAAGGACAGGGTTATTATTTCTAGACTGAGGATTGGTCACATGTTGCTGAACAGCACTTTATTTATTTTAGGGAAACATCCGAGTGGCTTGTGTTCATGTCAGGAACCCGAGACAGTGCAACATGTTTTGATTTTGTGTAGAAATTATGATCGCCAAAGACAAAAGCTTATTAGAGAATTGCGGGAAATTGGCTTGAAAGTCGTATCTTTGAAAAGTATTTTAGAAATAGGAGCAAGCGGGAGGGGAAAGCTGTGTTTTTCACATTTTTAAGAGACACTGGATTGTATAGTAGGATATAGTGTAAAACAGTGCTAGTTCCATAGATGGCAGCAATGCAACTTTTTGGATGCCGGCTGCCTTAAAAACTCAAAGAAGCAGAAGAAGAAGATCTGCACCACTTGTGGGGAAACATACGAACTGAACGGAATGAACACACAGAACAGGAAAGAAACACAGCACGGAAACAATAACACAGGACAACCCTGTAGGACAACCCAGCCATTGCTGCATCTATACTGGGGGATGTAACATCATCCACATTAAATATCTCCTATCCACAATTAAATATAGGATTGGCTTCCTATTTTTCAATAAGGCCTCCTCTTCTCATTCTGCCAAAACACGCCCTGGTAAAAATGACCATCCTACCAATCCTAGACTTCAGTGTTGTCATTTACAGAACTGTCTCAAACTCCCTCCTTAGGAAATTAGATGTAGTGTACCACAGTGCCATCTGTTTTGTCACCAAAATCCCATTTAACTCTTCTCCCATATTTACACCTTGTCATTCAACATTTATGCCCCAGTGTCTTTGTCACACCCCATGATATATTTGCACACTCATCTGCAGTTATTATCTGCAGTTTTTGCACTCTTATCATATGCACAGGTATGCTCAAGTGTTACTTATTTAATTGAAATTGCCCTGTATGTGTAATTGCCCTGCCACTTCTGCAAACACTCTGATCTACCGCTCTTAATAGACTTCTAATGCACAAATGGTATATACAGATACACTTTTTACCATATACTCTGAATTTCCTGCATTTTTTGTACTTTTGTGTATTTCATGTGTAACTTTATGTTTCCTTGCACCATTACACTTCATCTTGGCCAGTTCACCATTACAACTGAGAAACTCTTCTGAATCAGCCAACCTGGTTAAATAAACAACCAATAAAAATGTGCAGCAAGGTTCTCTTTGTTAAATAATTGAAGAGATGGAAATAGTCAGTGACAAAATGTATAAAAAAGTGTATGACAAAATTTTCACGTAAATCTTCACGTAAATGTTCATATTTAATTATATAATCTAACAAAAGTGACTACACCCCTCACATTTTTTGTAAATAGTTCAATACAACGTTTCATGTGACAACACTGAAGAAATGACACTTTGCTACAATTTAAAGTAGTGAGTGTACAGCTTGTATAACAGTGTAAATTTGCAGACCCCTCAAAATAACTCAACACTCAGCCATTAAGGTCTCAATCACTGGCAACAAAAGTGAGTACACTTCTGAGTGAAAATGTCCAAATTGGGCCCAATAAGCCATATTGTGTTTGGTATTATCACTCTCACACTCTGTCATAGTCCTCACTGGAAGTTCAAAATGGCACCTCGTGGCAAAGAGGATCTGGAAAAAATAATTGTTGCCCTACATAAAGATGACCTAGACTATAAGAAGATTTGGTCAGCAGGGCGGACGAGAAATCTAGCCTTTATTTTAGATATCTATGGTTATGTCCAGTGATATAACCATAGATATCCATAATAAAAACTAGATTTAAATTACCTCACACTCCGGTTCAGTAGGTGGCGGTGTATGCACCTTTAAGTTGGTAGCGATCTTTCCAAAGAAGATGATGATGAAGAAGAAGAAGAAGAACATTGCGTGAAAATACGTCATTTCAAAATGGCGGCGGCCTGTAGGATTGCTTTTACGGGGTTAAATGTTTTACACTCCTCGTTTTGTGCACAGAAACAGGTATGCCTTTGTTACTTATTTTGAATAAGTAGTATATCGAGTTTCAAGAAGAGTATCTGTCACATGAATAGAAGACAGCAGGTATTATTGCATGTACAGCGACAATAGTATGACCCAGTTCTAACTCCCAGCAATGTATTAAAAATTAAAATGAAAACCAACAGGACATAGACAATATCAATAACAATATCAGATAATAAGAAGGGGACTAGAGATCAAGCATAAATATATATAATACTACTTGACGATCAAGCTGCGTTAGGATTGATCTAAAGACAATTGACTATGTAAGAATTACAATGATACTGTGGTGAAAGTAATACATGTCTGGGTTTGTGACTTTTTAAATCGGGCTGACTAATTAGACTGTAGAGTAGCTCCGACACACATTTTAGTTTTAAAAGCGATACGAATTACTTCGATGCAGTGTACCAAAACCTCGTTACATAGTACCAGGGCATTCGAAGGACGTCAAATAATGATAGGAGAAAAGCATGCGAGGAACCCCTCTATTGGAGAGAGTAT
>JACXGM010035250.1:0-11735 GCA_016801145.1 Umbra pygmaea | reverse complement strand
GATGGTATACAGGATGTGGGCTAGGAAGGGGGTGGGGTTTATGGCGGGGCAATAAATCATTCATAATGTTTTGGCTGTCTGACCGGTGGGATACTCCTATACCTCCTCATGGTTATATACTGTGGTGCGGTGGCCGGTGTTAGTATTCAGGTGATTGCTCTCTGTGGTGTGTGCTGCGTTCATGAGTGTGGGGAAGTAAAGTTTTTGTGTCTTGTGAGTGTGATCTGGAATGGGTGCTGTGTTTGTGTGTGATGTGACATGGTGAACATTCACTATCAGGTGTGGAGGCGACCTGACCTGAACCGGGAACACTCACATTGTTTTTAAACAGAAGACCAAGTACCTGTCTACAGTTTGCTGGGCATTGACTGCAGAACCTCTTGTTGCAACTGTATAAAACACCTAAAAAATGTAACTGTGTTAATATAAACTGTACAGTAATAAAAAAAACTACACAGGCTAAATTAAAGGCTGGCAATAGGATGACTTCTGACTCAATCAGGCTAGGTTTCTCCCTGGACAAGACACCAATTCTTGCACAAATTTTTGTTGGATGGCCAGTATGTAGCTCTCCTCCCTTTGGTCATTCCCAATGCCCCAGTTCAGTGATGAGTACAACTGCCTTGTGTCGGGTGCAATAATAATAATAATAATAATAATAATAATTTGTTCAGCTTATATAGCGCTTTTCAAGAACCCAAAGCGCTTTACACAGTGAGGGGGAAAGCCCACCTCATCCACCACCAATGTGTAGCACCTACCTGGGTGATGCACAGTAGCCATTTTGCGCCAGAATGCTCACCACACATCAGCTATTAGGTGGAGAGATGAGTAGTTATATATGCCAATTTGGAAGGAGGGGGATTATTAGGTGGCCATGATTGGGAATTTGGCCATGACACTGGGGTTAACCCGGTATAATGACCACAGAGAGTCAGGACACCCATTTAATGTCCCATCCGAAAGACAGCACCCTAAGCAGGCCAGATGTCCCCGTCACTGCCCTGGGGCATTGGGATTGATCTTTAGACCAAAGGGAAGAGTGCCCCCTACTGGCCCTCCAAAACCACTTTTAGCAGCACTGGTCTCCCATCCAGGGACTAACCAGACTCAACCCTGCTTAGCTTTAGAAGCAAACCAGTAGGGCAATACAGGGCTCTATGCTGCTGGCGTATGCTGCTGCTGGCAATATTTTAGATGGGACATTAAATGGGTTTCCTGACTCTGTGGTAACTAAGAGGCTTTTTTACACTATGATATATACCAATAGCTTTCAACAACATTTTCCGAATCCACTCAAACCAACATTGGGACAAGACACAATGGTGTATATAAACTTGCGGGTCTCTCTGGAATTCCATATGACCTCCAGAGGTAGTGCACGAGAGATCCCATCTGGTGCTTTGCTATCAGCCCAGGAGAAATGTATATTGCAGGGGAATTCTTCCCTGTAAGTCAATGCTTGGCTGGTTTCTGAGTGCTCATACACTCTGCTTAAGGTGTCTTGACTGACACACCCACAAACGTGAGATTGCGGTCTGGAGGCATGACATTGTAAATACAAACAGTATGGAAATTATTTTTTCTCAGCTCGAGCGGGTTTGGGAATATATTGATGTGTCCCATGGCACTTATCATAAGACTAGGTGTGTTAACTATTGTCCTGAGCAAATATCCAATCTGGAATGAGGTCCAATCATCATGACAACCAAATAATCACCAGCTTTCAATTGGCTCATTCATACCCTCACCTCCCCCTTCTACACCTCAGGCTACTGTTGCAAATGTTCATGTTTTCATCAACATGCCTAGTAAAATAATGAAAATTATTAAAAGAACAGGTCTTAGCTACAGTACTGTACATTGGCCATACACCTCACTACTTATTGCTTAAAAATACCAAGGCTTTTAGACAATCTACATCAAGGAAATAAAACCCCCATTATCTAAATTAGATTTAAAAATTTAATAAAGGGAGTGGTTTCTACACAACTCACATAGCCATACTTGGTATATCTCCACAAACAAAAGATATAATTTTGTAAAATAAATACCTCACATCAGGCGTTCCAGCGTTCAGTCACTCAGATGGGTCAAAATGTTCCGACTGTACATAGAAGAGCATACAACTCATCATTTTATAGTTACAAATTTAAGTTGTTAAGAAAATCACAAGTACTGACAACACAGTGTCTTAGGTCAACCTCAGATGACATGTCCATCTCTGTGTGTTTCCACAGATTCTGCTGACCTCTAAAAAACATAATAAATAAATGTGAAAATGAGATTTAAGTAGATTTTTTGCAGAATGATATAGTATATCAGGACTATGATAAGATGAAATCAGGGTTCAAGGTAAGTTTGATCACTGGACTTTGGTGACTGAAATGAACTTACACAACTGGACCGAGCAAGAGATGTAGAAGGACTGTTCAATATTTCTGCTGATGTCTGTTGAAAAAATGAACAAATTTCAAAAGTGTTCATCATAATAATTACGAGTGGACTGAAGAAAATTAAATGAAATTACTTGGCTGGACTGAGCAGGAGCTGTGGACAGATTGTCCTGTGGTACTGTTGATGTCTGATGGAAAAAAATAACAGAATATTTGTAGAGACTGCAAAACTACATTTGTTTTAATTCCTCCTCATCTATTTTAAGTTGTTAATCAAATTTAATTACTGTTCAAGGTTAATAAAAACTCATCCAAAGGATGAAACCCAAAGTGGACATTGTACCTTCTTTGGCATGTATTTATAAAGCTACAATTTGTATCCATTGTTGTCATCAATTTTATAATGACACATTATGTTGAACTCTACAGGTGAAACACTGCTTGTGCAGTTTGCAGTATGGTGGAAATTTTGTAATTGTATGTCATATATTGCTGGATTACAACCTTTCTGTACTTTATGGGAGGGTCATTCTCTAAGATGGTTCAATGTCACAAAGATGCAACGTGGAGGCATTTCCTGAACCCCAAATCGACCCCTCCAGTTCCCGGTTCTACTCGATATTTAACACCTAGCTACTCTGTGTAAATTATAGAGATTAATCTGCAAGTCATTAACATGGAGGATACTATTAGCAAGTGCGGGGTCAGTTTGTGTAATATCATCTAGTACGGTGCCCTGTGAAAAAATCTTTCCTGTTTTTTTAAGTACTTAATCCAACTGTATGTACTATGTCATATACTACTGGTATGTTGTTTTGTTGTGAGAAATCAGGGATGTCTCAGTGATTTGGGAGTCAGACTTATAGTCAAAAGTTTGCCGGTTTGATTCCTGATTATGCCAAATGGCATTGTTTCTTTGACCAAGGCACTTTACCCCAAATTGTCCAGGGGGATGTCCCAGTATTCTCTGTAAGTCACTTTGGACAAGAGTGTCCTCTAAATGACTAACATCTAAATGTAATCTAAATAAAACTGAATTATAATTTCAGACACCAAACAAATTTATCTGAACTCCAGATAGAAGTTTTCCTCATGGGATTATGTAAAGTACAATATTTTTGTACACTTTAGCTGTCACTTCAGATCCTTCATTGAGTTGGCATGGAGGTACAACCAATTTAAGCTGCTTGTTGCCCTTGGCTACAGTGAACCCAATCAAGTCCAGGTTAACTGCTGGAAAGTTCTCACGAACAAAGGAATAGATTTCCCATAGGTTCCAGGATGTATTGACCGACATGTTCCTGGCAGAACCTAAGAGACATAGTGAATTGGCTGTAAAAATGTTCTACTGACATCTCGTATAATCTCAAAACACCAAGGATTTAAAATGTTATCTGGGATGGGACATCTGATTGAACATGATAACACATCTTAGTTCTCTACCATGCCCCACAAAACAGTATTTACCCATTCCAGCTTGGGCTAGGCGCAATCTTTGGTCTTCTGTAGGAACCGTGGTGCAGTCCATCTGGTCTACAAAGAACAGCCTCATGTCCGTAACTTCCCCTTCTAGTCTCTATTTGCTCATAAAATGTGGGGATTATATTACTTTCGGTCATGCCAACACACAACTTCAAGACTTTTAAAACATTGACATATGATATAACACTGTTACAAACACCAATCTTTTAGGATTATTTTGGTTGTCTTCTACTAAGCTAGATTTCATGAGAACACAGGCTTCAATAACAATGATATAGCTAGGATTTTGTTATATCATGGTACCACTAATATGGTAGCTAATATTATTATTTTAGTCATTTCCAACAGTTCCGAGATGAAGTTAGCTAGCATTAATGTTCCCGAGTAGGGTTGGGTACCGAAACCCGGTTCCACTATGGAACCGGTTCCTACGCAACCGGTAGGAATCGGACCGGATCAGAACGCAAATTTGGTTTTTTATTTCGATTACACTTAATGTGTCGACTGAAGTATTTTCCCTCTGATGCTGCGAAATGGACAAAAAAAGCACACTTTATCTGTAGTCTACCGTTAGCTAGATACCGTAAATGTAGGCTACATTTAATATGCCAAACTTTCCCAACTTTCATCCCGGAGTTTGCGAGTTCAAATCCAGATGGATGCTTTGTGTGTTTTTCTCCATTCCAGCGTGATACAAGCGTGTTGCACATTATATATATTTTTTAGTAACGTTAACCCTAATCCTAACCTTTAACCTCAGTAACAACATATACAATCAATGGTAACCACATAGATAACCTTAACCATGAATGTTAATATATAATTTAGAATGCTATGGAATGTGTGGAATTTCTTGCATGAACCGGCGAAATGAAACATGCAGGTGCAACGTAATAGAAGGACGAATATAGCCTAATAACAAAACGGGCAGCTCAACGTAAAAACACCATAAATATGTTGGCATACAATTTAAATCATGCTTTCAAAATAGTTTCCTGAGAACGTCATTTGGGAGAAAGTCTGAGATACAGTAGCGAAAAAGAATAAGTCAGGAGAGCACGTCGTACAGTCTTGCTGTCACGGTCAGTCCCAATGAATAACGAATGGAAGCAATCGCAGGTATGGCGGTTTTAGTCAGATACTCAATGTAACATACACAAGTCCAAAACGAGAACAAGACAAGGTACCTATAGGAATTTAGTTTAGGGTTCGGCAGCACTGTTTTAGGTGATGTAAATGCAGATCAGGATATAAACTATTAGTATAGAATGAGTACAGACACCACTAAAGGCTTCTTATCTCACTACTGTGTGTTGAGAGAAGATGAGGTATGCTCCAAATTGTCTATTTTTTATATATATTCCATGTTGACACTAGGATTTCAAATTCATTCAATTGAGTGTAAAAGGGCTCAACTGAATTCTAAGAATGTGTTCTGATGGAGATCTTGTTTCATACCTAATATACAATAAGAGTACAGACTACACAAGGCTTTCTAATCTCACTCTGTTAGAAGACGAGGTGTGATATAAATTGTCTATTTTTGCATCATAACCTGAATTTATGTTATTAATGGCACACAAAATCTTGCATATCTCTGTGTTACGTCATTCATTAACTTTTATGCACATCACAAACCAACTGTGTGAAAATGTTTATTAAATAGACATTTATTCTGGAACACAGTAAGAAATGGCTGCTTTCATCACACCTGATGGGGATCGGCTTCTTGTGTTGCCAGTCCTCTTACTTTTTATCAAGCTTTGACAATTATGCAAACATAGGTAAAACAAATGTCGGTCCTCTTCTGACTGCCGAGTGAGATTTTAAGAGGATGTGACCTGATGTGTCTACATTAATGTTCAGATGGACAGTGGGTATATAGATGGAGGTGGGCTGTGTCCAGAGCTCTTAGGCAAAATCCAGATCAGCTGTACAACCAGGTGGACAAGGACAGGAATGACCAGGAGGACTGTGGACAGTGATGGTGACTTTGGACGGGATCCCCTAGGACTTGATGATCAGGTTGATCTGAGGTGTGCTCCAAGGGCTCAGTTACTCCTAAAATTAAACACACCAGAGAAATTAGCTGGAGTATTCCTTACACTAAAACAATATCTCAACCTTTGAGACCATTAAAAAATAATAGAGCTCTATGGGAGAAAGCACTGTTTCCACAGCTGTTATTATTCTACATAGAGAAAGCCTGAGTCTTGTGACCATAGCACATAAGGGTAGGTATGTACAGCAGGAGCAAGTCCATGTACTGCTTTTCATATTAATAATATAACCTTAATATCAACACCTGTTAAGAAACCCAAAGGGCCATATAGTGAAATAAAAGCAGTGCTGTACAGGCAGGTCACACATAGGTCATTAGAAACATGTCACATGAAATTAATCAATAATAAGACACTTGGATTTCAACTTCATTCAAATGCTAGTGACATTTTCTGCCAAACGGCTCTATTGAATTCCAAAAACTGAACTTGGTTCTGATGGAAATTGTGTTGTACCTGAAATCCTCATCCGAGACACAGCCAACTTTGGTGAGGCTGGTTTAAGCCGGATACACACTACAGGAGTTTTAGGCCGATTTATGCCAGATTTTCCCCTCCCGATAATCTGAGAAAGAATATTGTCGAAGACCTCGATCGGTTTTGATTTTCAGCGCAGATTATCTGGTAATGTGAGGCATTCACAGATCAAATCTTACACATCCCAAACTGCTCTCACACAAATTGGGCCCGCCCCGATCATATCAAACATGTTTGATATTTATCGGAATGAGTAAGATTGTGATTATGTCAGTACTGTCGCAATAGCCAATAGGAAACAAGTCTACGATGAGACGGTAGTGACGGACATATATATTTTTTGTTTATATCCGCATTCCATCTGCTGCGTAGATCACGTGAGGCGCTTCCTCTGGCACGATAATCTTAATAAGATTGTGTAGTGTGTGCTGCAGCACGATTTTCAAATCTTGTAGTTTGAGCATGTTTAAGATGTTTAAGAGGGAAGAAAATCTGCTAAGATTTTTTTTTAAGTGTGTGCTGCTGCAACCAGACTTTAAAATTGGTTAGGATTTAAAAACTCCTGTAGTGTGTGTCTGGCATAACTGTCAATAACTGGAGGCACTCCTTAAAAACTATGAATTCTTAAGAAGAGTTCCTGTTACAGACCAACAAAACAACTGCATCTATAATCCAATATATTCAATTGGATCAATGAATATACATTTTACGCTTTTACATTAATGTAGCCAAGTTCAAGTTAATTTATTTTTCAAATGTACCACAAAACAACAATGTTATTGCATCTAAAGTGAACATGTCGTGACACAGTTCCATCCATGCAGTAATAATAGAAAAATATGCAAAAATAAACAGCATCTCTATCAGTAAACAATAGGAGAACTTGAGATCAAGCATAATATTTAGTGTTTACATGTAAACTGTAAGCTGTACAGCATCATAAATTAAGGCTAGCTAGTTGCATGAAAAGCTAATATTAGCTTAATATGCAAAATAAGCTACAGCCAAAACGGTCTGCTAAAGAATAATATATGTGCCAATGTGAAGCTAGCTAAGTTAAAGTGGTTACCGGAAGGTTGTCATATTTGTCCTGGGCTACAGCACCTTAAGCAAACTTGATTTGTTGCAAAGGTTTCTCCTCCACACCTGCTTGTACATCAGTAACACAGAGATGTGTAGTGGGAAATTAATGTTGTTCACAGCACCAAATAATGACTCTCCACATTGGGTTGCACAAGGCATGTTTTCTTTACAGATAACTATTCTTGTTGGCCGGCCAGAAAGTGTTTGTTCCCTCTCCTGCGGTGGGACAGTTCAATATCATGTAAATGTGTGAGGCCCGTTCTTTTGTAATGGTATTTGCGCCAGTACGGCGGTTCCACAGGAAACTTATGTTTTCCCCCCTCGGAGGGGACATTTCAATTTCATGTAAATGTTATAACACTGTTCTATTATTGCTACTAAGGCTAGCGCCAGCAAGACTGTACATAATTGAATTATATAATGTGAATGGCCAAGCCTGTTTGTTCTGTCACTGCCAAGTGAAGTGATCACCATTTGTCATGCAACGGGGGAGGATGTTGGGGATCACCTGGGCGCGAAGGTTAAATTACTCTGTTGTTAGATTTGTTAGTCGAGTTCTAATCGTAAACCGATTCTCCGGGCAAGCTTTTTGCCCTAGCTGTGTGTTTAGATCACTAGGATAATTGTAGTTTTTGGTAGGCTGAAGGATTTCAGAACGTGAGCTATTTTTGGGTATGTAACTTGTATTTCATTGTCCGGTTGTAGTGTTGTATTCTTATGCCCTTCAACTGGAATTAAATGTAATTTGATTGTATATCGAGTTCCGTCTGAGTCTGCTACAGTTATTCCAGTTAAACCTCCGGAGGAGAGTTTTCGGGTGATGCTTGCTACCTTGTTAACTGCATTCACTAGTAGTCTGTTCATATAAGACACACACACTTTGCTATCAAGCTATTTCCAGGCTTCGGGTGTAATCACTGAGACTCGGTTATCCCGCAGCGGGGCACCTCAGCCGGCTCAAGAAGGGTTTTCTGTTTTGCGATTTGGCAAAGGGAGAATAGTTCAGCCCACTCTTGGGCATTCCTTATCCTTCGCCCCTATTATTCAGTTCAGTCTCCGGAGACATTTCTGCTCGTAGGGGCAGGCCGACGCTCATAGATTTCTCACACGGCTGTTGAATGCGTATTCCGTGATGACAGGTTATCCTGTCCATACTACATACTTAGTGTGGCTCGGAGGGTCCAGGTTAGCTACCTGGCGGATCCAGAGTTCACGCCCGCGAGGCCCTGGTTTGAACTTGCTTAGTTCACCCAAACACATGGAGTCAGATTTATAGATATTAAATATCTACGAGGCAAATAAGATCAATAAGATCATTCTCCACGCTTTCTAAGCCATTAATTATCTGTTCAACTCAGAACATTGCCCCAAGAGAAAAGGAAATATCAGGAGAAATATAATTTATTAATGTATTAATTTCATGTGCATATTAATGGTAATATCTTTGTTCCCCTACTACAGATGTGCTTTGGGAAAATTATAGACTTTTAATTTCATCAAAAGTGAACACTACAAAAAGGCAAACTTTTCGTAATTGTAGTAGCTAGCTCTTCAAGAGAGGAAGAGAAACTTGACAGGAAAAGGAAATTCAAACGGAGCAGAGACCATGATCCCGCCTTGACTACCGCCTACTAATTAACATAACAACTAGTTCAAATTGCATTTTTGAATGGATTTACGGAACATTGCCGATACACATGAAAATGCAAATATCGGCAGATAAATTGTTCGATCACAAATTTTAAGAGCTTTTCTGTTGGTAAAGTATTTTATTGTTTTGATGTATTGTTCAATTTATTTTTGTAAGACAAGAAAGCAATGTTTTTGTTACTAAATTTAAATTAATGAGTTTGAAATTTAGCAAGTAATTAAAACAATTTTATTAAATAAATTGACTTTTGTTACTACCATCAAATGAAAAGAAACCAAATAATACATATTTCCACAGAATTATAAAGTCCTTGTAAATATTTTCAATTACAAATTTAGATAGATTTTGCAAAAGTTATTTAGCATTAGTACAATATCAGAACAGATGAACCACTGTCTCTGGGTGTTCGTCACAGAAGATACAACTAAAAGTTTATCCTTTTTAACTACTTAGGGAGCACAATACCGGCGCCGGTAGTCTGGTTCACTATATCACTGGTTCACAAGTCCAAACAATGACATTTCACAAGTCCTATTTTTTAGGTTATATATACATGTTATATATCTACAGAAAGCTTAGACACTCAGGAATATAGCAAATGTCACCATTCTACAGTAGCTATAACAAAAATATTAATTTCCCCTCATAATGTAAGCTACGTGCCTTGTACACATGTGCCTCAAATTAAATGGAATGTCAAACTAGAAACAAGGCTAACACCGTCATTTATTGGGTTATATATACATGTCTTATATGTCCTTAAAGCTTAGAATCTTGGGATTCTAGCAAATATCTCGGTTTTAGTGTAGCTCTAAAATTCACAACGTTACGACTACTTAATGTCAGCTATGCGTCTTGAAAAAAAAAACGTTTTTGTTTTCACTTCATAGTAAATACATTAAGGAATATAATCAAAGCTCACAATTGCAATATTTAAGTTTTAAATACATGTCTCACATGTCCTTAAAGCATAGAATGTTGGGGTTCTAGCAAATATCTCAGTTTTAAAATAGCTATGAAAACGAGATAACTATTAGTCATAATGTGACGTAAACAGCAAGTACCAAAAGCTGTTAGCTTGTTTACTCAACTAGCCGTTTATGTACTTAAACGTAAATCGAATGGCAAAAGGAAAACACGGCTAGCACCCTCGTTTTTTAGGATATATACACGAGTCTAATATCTCCTTAAAGCTTAGAATGTTGGGGTTCTAGCAGAAATCTCGGTTTTAGTCTAGGTGTAAAATTCACAACGTTATGGCGGCTAATTCAAACTGCATATACAGCAAACAGTAATGTTTTTTTTTCTACAAAAAACAAAACAAAATGCCAACTAGAAACACAACTTCCACGCTTATTTTTTAGGATATATATAAAAGTCTTATATGTTCTTAAAGCTTAGAATCTTGGAATTCTAGCAAATATCTCGGTTTTAGTTTAGCTATAAAATTCACAACGTTAGAGTACTTAATGTCAGGTACGCGTCTTGAAAACAATTACATTTTACTTAGGAAATACAGGTTAGCAGACGTCACTTAAGTTAAGCTTTTAGTACAAAATATTTTATTACGTTCATAAAATCCTTATTTTTGGTCATCAAAGGGTCCCAGTAATGACTTAAAATATAGTTTTCCCAGGTCAAATCTATCTTGAATGTAAAAATTGCATTTTCTTCCTGGACTTTTAAATCTAATCATAAATAAATGAAAAAACTAGTTTATTTTCCCTGCACTTCTGAACAAAAGACAGATGTGAAAAGTGCCCAAAAGCTTAGCAATTTCGACATATACGTCATCCTTATGAAACAGAGATCTTAAAAATGTGCAAGATTAACAATTTTAACCGAAGACTGACAGAGATAATTTAGCAAAGAAATGTTTTGTTTGTCTCAGGACCGGGATGTAAACGTCATCACGGTGCATTTTTTCTAAACCTATAGTTTCACAAACAAAGCCATAGCTCATTGGCTGTTTACTCAATCACTACAAAATGTTAGACTAATGTGGCCAGCCCCTTAACAACATGATTTGAATTGGATCCAGTATCCTATCTTAATACATAGCATTTTAGGGTTCTTTCAAAGAGGATGTAGAAAAATAAAAACAGAAAATAATTATGCATTTTCTTTATTTCATCTTGTGCCATATTCACTGTGTATATTTGTTTGAAATGAATTTTACATATCCAAAAATGTCAAAGTCTTTTCTTTAAAAAAATATCAACCATATGTTTGTACTTGCGTCAGGTCCAGTGTAACAAGAGTTTAACTTTGGGTGTTTTTTTAGGCAGAATTTGACAATTAGGGGGCGAGGCTTAAGAGGTTAAACTTTCTCATGTAGTGACTTGCATGGTATCTATGGATAATCTTAAAGGAAACGTATTTGACTTTGTTAACCTCTTAAGCCTCGCCCCCTAATTGTCAAATTCTGCCTAAAAAAACATACCCAAAGTTAAACTCCTGTTACACTGGACCTGAGGCAAGTACAAACATATGGTTGATGTTTTTTTAAAGAAAAGACCTTGACATTTTTGGATATGTAAAATTCATTTCAAACAAATATACACAGTGAATATGGCACAGGATGAA
>JACXGM010035249.1:0-11735 GCA_016801145.1 Umbra pygmaea | reverse complement strand
TTCCCTCACTCGCGAACAAGACCCCAAGGTATTTGAACTCCTTCACTTGGGGTAAGGACTCATTCCCTACCTGGAGTAGGCACTCCATCGGTTTCCTGCTGAGAACCATGGCCTCAGATTTAGAGGTGCTGATCCTCATCCCAGCCGCTTCACACTCGGCTGCGAACCAATCCAGTGAGTGCTGAAGGTCACAGGCCGACGATGCCATCAGGACCACATCATCTGCAAAAAGCAGCGATGAGATCCTCAGCCCACCGAACTGCAACCCATCCCCACCCCGACTACGCTTCGATATCCTGTCCATAAATACTACAAACAGGATTGGTGACAAAGCGCAGCCCTGGCGGAGACCAACCCTCACATGAAACGAGTCCGACTTACTGCCGAGAACCCGGACACAGCCCTCGCTTTGGTCATACAGAGATTGGATGGCCCTAAGAAGGAAACGAGTTTATAAAAAAACTTATACTTCGTATACTTGGTGGGTGGGGTTTCACATTGATTTGCTCAATATTAAATGCATGGCTAAAGCGATTGGATAACGATTTAACAGAGATATTAGTAAATCATTTGTTTGGGCATTTCCTCCAATACGACAAATTTTTATTTTGTAGCGAGTAACGACTTTGTTTTAGAAAATGTAAAGAAGTAAAAGTATAAATTTTTGTAATAAAATGTAGTGAAGTAAAGTACAAAGTTGGCAGACAGATACATACTCAAGTAAAGTACAGATACACGAAAAAAATACTTAAGTACAGTAACGAGGTATTAATACTTAGTTACTTTACACCACTACAGTTTGGGGCCTAGGAGATCACTAGGAAGGGGGGGGCTATAGTATAGGAACTCCTTTTATGGTCTGGAGCACACAAACGCACCACTCCTTAGGTTTAAACCATGTAGGAACTCCTTTTAGGGTCTGGAGCACACATAGACCAATAGGAATGCACCAGGGGAGGGGGAAATGGGCGCGGAAAAGGGGAGTGGAATAGGGCAGGCCTTAGATGGTTCAGCCAGTCAGAACCCTCAGACCCATCTGTCAAAATCAAAAAAGGGGCAGGGCTTTGAGTTTGATGAGTGGGTACTTTATAGCCTCTCTTGTATGCATACGGTGATAATGACTAATCAATTGACTGGCCAATGAAATACAGCATGTGGCCCGCCTTATTTGAATGTGATTAGAATATTGTAATGTATATAAGTCTGCACAGTAAATAATCCAGACACAGCCGAGCTCTACTCCACAACAGTGATAGTGGGAAAGCTACGCTCACAGTATACAGATGTAAGAAGAGCAAGGGTGTCTGCCTCCTCAGCATGATGCATCCAACTGTTGCCATCTGCGATGGACCCAAGAGAAAACCAGAGACAGTGACACATTACAATCATTCAAAGGTATGTCTTTAGTCTGTAAACTTTAGTCTCTATCTACCATGTGCCATATCTCCTGTCATTATCATACTTTCTGTTTACTTTTTTGTGTGCATAACTCTAACCATGTCTATATTTTTATTCAATAGGTTGGCGTAGATACACTCGACCAGATGGCGAGACTATACTCGGTAAAAGGAGGAACTCGTCACTGGCCAGTTGCGGTGTTCTACAACCTGCTAGACATGGCTGCTGTCAACGCGCATGTACTCTACAAACATTGTCTGGACCAGAGAATCAGCAGGAGAGACATCATCATGGAGCTGGCATGTGAGCTTCGTGCTGACTTTATGATGGAAAAGACAGCCGCAAAAGAGGCAGCAAAACAGGCAGCGCGGCTAGTTCTTCCCCATGCCGAGCCAGAGCAGCTTATTCCCGGGAAGAAGACGCAGTGTCAAGTCCGGAAATGTGCACAGAATAAAACAAAGAACACTGTGTGAGATGCAATCGTTTCGTTTGCAGTTCTTGGTCTCACAAGCTGCCAAAGTTATGTGCTGACTGTGGGTTAGAAGAGAGTTGATTACAAACAACCATGTAATGCTGGCGCAATGGACAATATACCCTTGCATATTTCATTCTGTAATTACTGCACATTCAACTGTACACTTCTTCCATATTGCTTCTAATATAATGTACAAATAAAATCCAATGAAAAATACTTTTAAGTTTGTGTGTGTCATTCATTATTCGCAAATGTTTGTTTTTTCATATAACGATAATATAACATTATAAGCAGATTTACTCTCTATGTTTCCGTTTCCTGGCAGAAGCAGCCAGATTCAGATTTAACATTTCCTGGTACTTCACAGAGTTCATGATGCAATCTATAGGCTTTGCATTAAAATGTAGTATATAAAATGACTGGCTATCTTGTGGAAAAAATACATGTCTTCAATTGAGCTTCGCTTTTTTCAACAGCTGTACATATTTTAATATATATATTCACCTGAAGAGTCTTTACAGCTGCTGTTATACAATGTGAAGCTTGCTTGAAACCGATTCCTTTTAGCTTCAAGTCTATTTATCTCGCATAAATAGCAGATAATTCAATAATTATAAAAATCTGTACATAGAACCATTCTAAAATCCACACTGCACCTGGCTGATATGTTTGCTATTGTATTTGAATATGAAATATTACATAAAATATAATGGGTATGCCGAACCATAATGCAGATCCTGAAACATATTTGCTCTGAATATGTTAGTTGAAAATCTTTTTTATCTTCATCAACAATATTTAAAAGAAAGAAAAGTACGCTATATCAAAATACAAAATGAACAAATAATGAAACGATTTTTCTAGTATCTAATTAGCAAACACAACTGTGTGAGGTGAAATAGTTTTATTTTTCAGTGTAATGTATCCAGAAAACACAGTGAAAAATGAATTACGCTGCTTGACCATGCAGAACTACAGAGCCCCTTAGGGGTCACGGGGGAGAAAAAAAAATCATGGTAGAAAAATGGGGAAAGGGATAAATAATTACTAATGTTGAGAAAAAAACCTGTGAAAATATTTTTTACAAAGGTGAGAAAAAAAGCTACAGTGAGAAAAATAAGTTAAAACTGTTGAGAAAAAAAACTGTGAAAATAATTTTTTTACAACGGTGAGGAAAAAAAATACAACTGTATCTACGCCAAAAATACAATTTTTTTTTCTCTTGGAGAATTTTTTTTTCTCTTGGGAGAATTTTTTTTTCTCAAACTACTAAGGACATTGTGGAATTTTTTTTTATCACTTCACTTGCTGCTCTGGCTAACCCACAATGAACGTGATGCAGGTACTTGAAAGCTGACTTGTAAGCTTTCATTAGTAGTATTAGTATTAGTGTTAGATATTGAAACTGTACTTATTGATCAAAATGTAGCTTACATTATGGAACATCAAACCAGCTCAAGATAATTTGGTTAAGGTCTGGGGAGTTTCCTGGCCATGGACCCAAAACTTCTATGTTTTGTTCCTTGAGCCACTTAGTTATCACTTTTGCCTTATGGCAAGGTGCTTCATCATGCTGGAAAAGGCGTTGTTCATCACTGTTACGCACTGCCTCCCCAGAAGGGGAGTAAGATGCTACACCTAGTTGCCCAAACGGTCAGAGACAGGAATATGGAGTCATGGGTGCGAGCAAGGACACAAACACAAACAGGTACCGTTATACAAAAGGGCTTTATTTGCCACTGTAATAAACAATAATTTGGGAGAAGAGGCTGAGCTAACCCAAATCAAAGAAATTACTTAAAAGTTCCACGACTAACCTGCACTAAACCTACCACATACAAATCTGACCTAACTGGCACGCGCTCAAGGTGCCCTAACCAAAGTACATAGAGTGGGCGCTCAGATCTAACCTAGTGTGTATATACAGATGAGTATCCCTACGGGTGGTGTAAGCCCAAGGGCGTCTGCCTGACACCCCCCAAAGGTGCCTCCTCTCCCCCTCTGGGAACACAAAAAGGAACAGATGGTTGATAATACTCTTCAATAACACAAGATACACCAAACAGAAATACTAAGCACTACACACTAGACTAAACACACTAACACTCTTGCACACTAATAGGCCTACCACTCAAACTAACACCAAACACAGCTCTCACTCACCACAAATACTAACACAACCCTCCCAACACTCAATACACACCCTGCCAACAAACCTTACACAAAACCAAAGGCAGCAAAACTGAGAGGACCTCCACAAAGGCAACCTCACACACCAAAAGAGAGAGAGAGTGATGAAACAGGGGCACAGATATACAGAGGAAGGGCATGCTGAATCCAGGTGTATGGGATAACGGAAGGGAGGAGTCAGTGATAAGTGATGAATTTGGGCTTGATGAGGGAATCTGCACCACCTGTGGGGAAACATACGGACAGAGCAGAACAAACACACAGAACATTGCACAAAACACTCTAACAGGACAAGGTAAACCCTTCCATGCTTTTGCTATACTGGGGGACGTAACACGCCTCCACCAAAAAAACAAAAACCTAGGGATTTGTTTTCACAAACACCTATCCACTAAAACAAACCCCCAGTCTGTATCTGGAGGAAACGCCACTAAGCCATGTGTAAATACCAGACCCTGTCTGATCAGATTCAAGCAACAGTATATGTATTAGAGAGAGGGACGCATTATCAGGGCAATTGTCTGCCACACACACCACTGGATTAATACAACCTCTTTTCACACACACACACACACACCTCACACGGTAGGAACAAACCAAGGCTTAGTCTAATTAGACACCTCGAAGCAACCACCGAAGCACAACTCTGACGACTACTGTCGGTCTGCGCGCCGACCACTGTCAAGGGAGCAACTGAAGACTGACCACTGCGTACTCGGGGTTTGCTACACCCCTCACACTTAGGGAACACACTACCACCGGCGATGTCATTGCCGAGTAGCAACGTGACTCCCTTCACCGGTAAGTGTGGGACTACGCCCATTTTAAACCTACCTGAAATCAACTCAGACTGTATTTTTAGACGGTTTACTGGTACTGAGGTGTTGCCTATTCCCAATCCTTTTAGGCGCACACGTGAACCTGTGTACGATCCACCCGACCACGGAAGCACACTGGACAGAATCACAGACTAAGAAGCTCCCGTATCCCAAAAGATACGGACAGGCACAGCCCCCACCGAACGTTCAACCCCCTCATCGAGTGTTACGGACCCGGTGAAAACGAAAGGAGCATAACTAAGTGGGGTTCCTGACACACTAGGGTGTTTTACCTGTGTCGAGGGCTGCTTGCTCACCACCAATGCTACTGGTTTGGAGCGCGGAGGTGAAGAGGGAGGCGACTCCCGTTTACTCCTCAACCTCTTACATTTAGCAATTACATGCCCCCTTTTATGACAGTAAAAACACTCCCTACTATAACACCGTTTTATGAGTCAACGCATACTCGTCAGCCATTACTGCAGCCTGTGCCAAGGTAACTACTTTTTGCTCATTTAAGTGTACCAAAATTTGGTCCGGCAGATGGTTTTTAAAGTCTTCCAACAAAATTAACCCCCGAATACCTGCATATGTGGAGGCTTTGCTGGCAGCACACCAGCGGTCAAACAGGGACTCTTTATCCCTCGCAAACTCCACAAATGTCCTACTACTGCTTTTCTTATGGTTTCGGAAGCGCTGTCTATAAGCTTCTGGCACTAGCTCATATGCTCTTAGCACAGTAGTTTTGACAATTTCATATTGCCCACTCACCTCTAGGGACAGAGACGCCACAACCTCTTGTGCCTTCCCTGTCAATCTACACTGCAGTAACAGAGGCCAAACCTCTTTGGGCCAGTGAAGCGCCCGAGCTACCCTTTCGAAAGCGGAGAAATAGGAATCAACTTCTGATTCACGGAAAGGAGGTACAATAGCAATATTTCTCGCTACATCAAATTGTCCCCCCTTACCAGCTGTTGCAGAAGCCGCCCAGCTGCTAACTCAAGCTTTCTAATGTGAATTCTCGCTTCCTTCTCTGCCTCCATTTCCCCTAACCTGATTTCAGTTTCCTGGTTGGTCTTCCGCACCTCTAGGTCATGTGCTAACCGCCTTTCTTCTGCCTTATCCTTTAGGTCAGCCTCAAGACGGGCTACACGCAACCTGAGCCTAGCGGCTTCTAGCGACCCAGCCGACTCAGAAGGAGATGGCTCAAACTTGGGCAGGGTGAAAGGAGCCCGGGCTTCATCCTCCACACCACCATCTGGCCGTGCGGGCGAGAGACCCTTCACCACCTCTTCCCCTTCCCTGACTTCCTCATCTGTTGAGGTTAATACACCCAGCTCTAATAAATGTTGCGTAATGGTAACCACCATTTCCACCTTAAGTGTTTGCTTAGCCACTGCCAATCCATAATGCGCTGCAACAGCTAACAAGTCTGCCTTCTGCAGCCTTGCTAAACCCTCAAAGGAGGGATCCTCAATAAATAACGTCAGAGGTGACAACGCCATAACTACCCGCTAGCCACACTACACTGTTTACAAAAGACCAAATAAGCCACACAAGCAACTACGAACAAGCCAAACGATAACGCGAACTACACCAAAACTAACTAGTCCCTACTCACACCCCCAACAACACATTCCAGTCACCAACCACTAAGGTGTCTCCCAAGGGGGGGAGTGGGGATGCTACACCTCGTTGCCCAAACGGTCAAAGACAGGAATATGGAGTCGTGGGTGCGAGCAAGGACACAAACACAAACAGGTACCGTTATACAAAAGGGCTTTATTTGCCACGGTAATAAACAATAATTTGGGAGGAGAGGCTGAGCTAACCCAAATCAAAGAAATTACTTAAAAGTTCCACCACTAACCTACACTAAACCTACCACTAGTGTTGTAGTACTCGAGACCGGTCTTGATCTCGAGAACGGTCTCGAGACCACTTTTAGATGATCTCGGTCTCGTCTCGATCTCGATCGCATTTGTACTCGGTCTCGGACATTGAGGACTCTGGACTTTTTTTCAAGACCAGTCAAGACCATAACTGTGGAAATATCACTAAATTGCCAGTATATTGTCTATTTTTGTTAACATCCTTGCTTTTGTTGGATGTAAAATGTACTGATTCAAATCCAAGCAATTACGTGACTCATTGGTCATTGCTAATTATATATTTTTGTTACCGCTGTCACCCATCCCCGCCCCCTTTCACTCGAACTCCCAAGAAAGTGAGTTGTATTTGTCTGGGAGCGGGAGAAGATGTCTGCAAAATCTTCAGTAATACAATTCGGCTACAAAAATCATAAAGAATATATTTGTAAAACAACATCCAGAAGAAAGCATACAGCTTCTTGTAAATACCGCAGTGCTTCAATTTCAGAGATGGTGGGGACTACTTCAAACTTTTATCGTCACTTAGAAAAGAAGCACAAAGAAAGGTAGGCTAAGCTATGTGTAAGAGTGATGTTTAGCAAAGCTGGCTAGCTAACGTTAGCAACCTGCCCCGGATGGGGATTGAAAACCGGTTCCACTCGAGAACCAGTTCTAACTGAGCCATATATAAAGCATCTTTATATACGGCTCTGGGTTCTATGTTTTATAAACCATCAATATTGTATGCCCTCGACGTTAACGAGTCCTCTTATCGATGCTCCTGCTCCAAAGCGAATTTTTGTCATAGTCTTATTTGATCAATGAGAAATGCAGACAAACTGCTGCGCGTGTGTAGCTAATGTTAAGTTACATCGACCTTACCTAATGTCAGCTGATTACAGCTCCCGACATTAAAGCTACGCACCGAGGTGATGCTCCCTCGTTTGGGTGAGAGAGCTTACCTAGAGATATGAGCATTGAGTGGAGACTGAGTAATGTGCCTCAACTTATATTAGAAATGACTAAATTAAACAGGTTATTGTATGGAACATGGCACGTTACTTTCAGAGAGATAATTTTTAAGTTCCAATTTACAGTTGCAGTTCAAATATATAACTTTTAACCGCACTCTCTGGCTCATACCATAAATCATTTAACTTCCTTGTTTACCTATTTGAAAAATGTGATGGCCAAAATACCATTGATTTATATTGTGTTTACTTTTTGATGAAACTGCTTTCTGACCTCTTTGTATTAGATATTGTTTGTTGCTTTGATTACACATAAAACCTATAAAAGACTCTTACTTACAATAGTTGTTCCTAAACATCAACATTTCACATATAATTACTGTATTCATTACAATACACAGCTTTTCTACATTTTAAATGTTGAATGTTTGGCTTTTTTTTACAAACTTAGCTATGTGGTTTTGAAAAAAAAGTATTGTTGTTGATTTAAAAACAACATAACTTTATGTATTGTTGATAAAAGGCGGAGATTAAGTGAAGACTTTAGTGAAGAACAATGAATAATTGTTTTACATTCTGTACTCAATGATGGAAGTCACCCAGGAGTATTGAATAAAGATGGTTAAGTTCATTTCAGCTTTCAGTGTTTAATATTTGTGTTTTTATGGGAATGTGGATCTTTCAGATCAATTTGAGAAGCTCTTTTGATCATGTTTCACATTTTACTGTGTCATGTAGTGTGGGGCGCTGATCTTGGTCTTGACTCGGTCTCGCCCTCCCTCGGTCTTGGTCTCGGCTTGGTCTCAGCCCCTAAAAGTCTTGGTCTTTTCTTGGTCTCGATACACTCTGGTCTTGGTCTTGTCTTGGTCTCGGGTTAGGTGGTCTTGACTACAACACTGCCTACCACATACAAATCTGACCTAACTGGCACGCAATCAAGGTGCCCTAACCAAAGTACATAGAGTGGGCGCTCAGATCTAACCTAGTGTGTATATACAGATGAGTATCCCTACGGGTGGTGTAAGCCCAAGGGCGTCTGCCTGACACCCCCCAAAGGTGCCTCCTCTCCCCCTCTGGGAACACAAAAAGGAACAGATGGTTAATAATACTCTTCAATAACACAAGATACACCAAACAGAAATACTAAGCACTACACACTAGACTAAACACACTAATACTCTTGCACACTAATAGGCCTACCACTCAAACTAACACCAAACACAGCTCTCTCTCTAACCACAAATACTAACACAACCCTCCCAACACTCAATACACACCTGCCAACAAACCTTACACAAAACCAAAGGAAGCAAAACTGAGAGGACCTCCACAAAGGCAAAAGAGAGAGAGAGTGATGAAACAGGGGCACAGATGTACAGAGGAAGGGCATGATGGGATGGCTGTTGATTGCTGAATCCAGGTGTATGGGATAACGGAAGGGAGGAGTCAGTGATAAGTGATGAATTTGGGCTTGATGAGGGAATCTGCACTACTGTGGGGAACCATACGGACAGAGCAGAACGAACACACAGAACAGAACATTGCACTAAAACACTCTAACAGGACAAGGTAAACCCTTCCGTGCTTTTGCTATACTGGGGGACGTAACAATCACCAAAGGCATTGGTTGTCACCAAACTTTTCTTGAATGGTTGGGAGAAGGTGCTCTTGGAGGATGTGTTGGTGCCATTCTTTATTCATGGCTGTGTTCTTAGGCAAACTTGTGAGTGAGCCCACTCCCTTGGTTGAGATGCAACCCCACACCTGAATGGTCTCAGGATGCTTTACTGTTGGGATGAGACTGGACTGATGGTAGCACTCACCTTGTCATCTCTGGACAAGGTGTTTTCCGGATGGCCCAACAATCAGAAAAGGGATTCATCAGAGAAAGTGATTGTATTCCAGTCCTCAGCAGTCCAATCCCTGTACATTTTGCAGAATATCAGTCTGTCCCTGATGTGTTTCCTGGAGGTATCCATGGTTGATAGAGTAAAAACAAGGATTTCAAACACCACCGTCCTTTTAAAGCTTCCAGTCTGTTTTTCAATCAGCATGACAGAGTGATCTCCAGCTAGTGATGGGCATTCAAGTCTTCATTACTTGTATTCAAGCAGTAGGATCAAGCTGTCACCACAAACTCAGTATTTACTTTGCAAAATAAAAGCTGTCACTGATATTTGACATATTGCAATGGATTTCAAAAAAGACTTTTATTTGGAAATAATATCCAATTGGTGCCAGCACAATATATTGCTGCTATAAGAAAATAAATTAAGTCTTGAATGCCCATTATTCAATGAAATACATTGCAATGTGTGAAATATCAGTGACAGCATTTAGTTTGAAAAGTACATTCATGAGTACAACAATGAGTTTGTTTTGACAGCTTGATTCGGCTGCTTGAAGAACAGAAATGAAGCCTTGAATGCCCATCACTATCTCCAGCCTTGTCCTCGTCAACACTCTCACCTGTGTTAACAAGACAATCACTATGACATGATGGCAGCTGGACCTTTTGTAGCAGGGCTAAAATTTGCAATTCATTGCAATTCATCTGATCACTCTTCATGATATTCTGGAGTATATGCAAATTGCCGTCATCAACACTGAGGCAGCAGACTTTGTGGAAATTCGTATTTTTGTATCAAAACCTTTGACCACTGTCACGAGTCCTGGGACTGGGTTCAGGATTCGTGGCACAAGACTCTGTAATATGTGGTTTTTGTGTTATGGCCAGTACATAGGTACTCTTGATTATGTTGTTTTGTATACATTGGGTAATCAGGGGACATAGGTTATGGATAGGTGTGCGCCACTCCCTGCTCCACTGTTGCATGATTTGGGTTGATTGAGAGGCCGGTCTAATTAGTAAACGCTGTCAGCCGGTCTCCTTTCAACCCTATTTAGTGTGCAGTGGAGAAGAGAGTGGCACGAATCATTGTTAGATTGTCAGAATATTTCATGGGTGTTTGTTTGCCTTCGAGAAGTCTGTCCAGGTTAAGTGCAATGTATTGGGAGAAGTGAGTCCGATAGTTTGTAGTCTTGTGTACGTCCATGTTATAGGGAGCTATCAGCGTTCCGAGCCACTGTAGAGAGCTCGTAGGCTTCTTATAACCTCTTTCGTGCACCTCGCTCTGTTGTGTACCCTGCAATAATTGTATTTACCTGGACTGACGACCACGATAAAGAAAACCCATAAAAAACAAAACATCTACCTGCCTGAGCCTCCCTCTCTCCTTTACCATCATAATTCATGAAAAACCACAACTATAATAATAAAAATAATAATAAGCTTTATTTTATATAGCGCCTAATAAAAGCAATGTCCCAAAGCGCTTTACATTACAACAATGAAATTGAACGATACACATGAGAGTCCAGACAGTAAAAACTAAATAAGCAATAAAAATAAAAACCAAGATAACTATGGTGTCAAGAGATCACATGAATCACATAAAAGCTACCCTAAAAAAGTATGTTTTTAGTGGCGATTTGAAAACACCAAGGGATTCTGGATTCCTAATCTCAGAGGGCAGGGAATTCCACAATTTAGGAGCCAGAATAGAAAAAGCCTGATCACCCATGGTTTTTTAGTTGTGTTGTTTGGACAGTTAAAAGACCAGGTTCAGAAGAGCATAGAGCATGTGTCGGAACGTAGGGGGTTAAAAGCTCACACACATATTGAGGGGCCAAATTATTCAAGGCCTTATAAGTGAACATGAGAATTTTAAAATCTATCCGAAAACTAACAGGAAGCTAGTGCAATTTTTCCAAGATAGGTGTAATGTGGTCCCTTGCACTGGTCCTAGTCAGGGCCCGGTTCCCCAAAACGTTCTTATCGCTAAGTAGTTCTTAACCTATTCCTTAACCTCTCTCTTAACCTAATGGCACGGTTCCCGAAACGTTTGTACGCTAAGTATATCTTCTGTAAGTCACACTTTCGTAAGGTTGGTCTGGACCATTCGTAGCTCTCTCTTAGCGTTGTTTGAGCTCAAACCGCTAGTCGCCGCCA
>JACXGM010035247.1:0-11735 GCA_016801145.1 Umbra pygmaea | reverse complement strand
ATGGCATCAGCAACCAAGCACCTCAGCTCCACCTACGCACCACCTCTTTGACCATTTTTGGTTATCCGAGATTGACGTCGAGTGACGCGCTACCAAGATGGCGACGAACGTCTCCGCCCACAATGAGCTTCAAAAACACTTTTCAGAAACCAACGGGTGACGTCACAGTCACGCTGTCCATATTTTTTACAGTCTCTGCATAAAACAGATCAATAATTATCGATATCGACCAATATGAAACACTTATATCGTGATAGAGTTTTCAGCCATATCGCCCAGCCCTAATTTGTCCTTCAGTTATTTGATAGATCAAAATGAAATTTCTGATCCAAACACCCAATAATTTATAATAAAAAATCATGGAAATTTTCAGGGGTGCCTAAACTTCTGCATACAAATGTATATGCCAGACTTCCCAGGGTAGAGACAGAAGAATCAGTCTTGGTCCAAAAGCTGGATTAAGTTTTAGTTTCATGCCTTTTAGACAGCAGAAACACTGCTACATACAATTACCTTTTCGCTAAACATTTTGTGATTTAGAATTTTATGAAAATCTGGATTTAAGGTAGTAGTTTTTAGATCTAATCAGCACTCTAATGCTATTGCCATTACTATTTTATTGAGGATGTGCTTGCACGTACACTGGACAGCGAGGGTTCCCAAAGACAATATAATTAATCACAAAACAAGTTCACCACCTTCATGTTCTGTTCTGGGTATACACCTACAGCAGTCGCGGTCGGTGGATCTTAATTGGGAAGGAGGGGCTCGTATTACGCTCGGGACCGGAGTGAATGGAATGGTGCGCAATGCACAAAACCCAGTGTTTTTTGTTTTGCACACTGGGTTTTGTGCGTCGCGCAAAATTCCATTCACTCCGGTTAGATACCGTTAAGTAAGATTATCAATTCTGCCACATCGCTCTCCAACGACTCCTTGTGTCCAGATCGGGTGCCTGTGGGTTCAATCAAGTCAGTGAACATAATCATCCCGTGCATGATCCGACTAAGGATTGTGTTGTTGTTATGTGGTGAGCAGTGTCAAAGGAATCAGCACCTAGGGCGACATGTGGTTGGATGAACCATGTGCGTGCCCGTTGTCATCCCACATATCTGTCCAAGGCGTTACGGAGCTGCCAACAAAGCAGGGTTAGTGGGAATTAAAAGGAAAATTGTGAATCACACACAGAAGCGAAAAGGTGTTCCTCAACCTTGCCCAACATTACAGACTCCATGCTGTTATCCATGCCAGAAGTGGTTGCACTAAGAACTGAATAGAGTGACAAAATGATGGAACCTTGATTTTGGTGAAATTTATTGTGTTAAAGAATTAAGTTTGGTTGTTTCCATTGCAACATTAAAGTACAGTGTTTCTCATTTTGAGTTTCTCTATAATTATATTGTTTATGTTTTTACAGTATTGTATGTGCACTGCCAGTCCGAGGTGCCAGTAACTTTGGAGCCTACTGTAGATATTGCAAAATGTAAATTGAGTTATTCTGCTATTGTCAGTATTTTGTTTAATTTTAGTGGTTTTCAACCCATGGATCCAATATGCTAGTTCCTATCTTTTACTAGTCTAGTTCCTAACTTTTACTAGTCCTAAAACATTTTTTGTAGTTTTCTAAAAGGTTACGTAGTCCAGGTTTAAATCAACCCAATGCAAACCTCTGGAATGTAATCAAGCTGGATGTACAGTCACAAGCCATCAAACAAAGCCAAGCAGCTCGTATTCACACATTAGTATTGTTGTTTTAAAACTAATAACTTATTTTCTTTGCATTATCCAATGGCTGACAACACAGCATCTTTTCTGTTATTTTGACCAGGCATAATTTTCTGCAAAAGAAATTTGAAAACAAAAATGCTAATTTTACCCAAATATATACCTTTCAGTAGTAAAGCCAGACAGAACAGATTATTTTGCAGTGGTCAATTCATTTCTTCTAGCGCTGTATATTTGCATATTATAGACAACCAAAAAAGAAACAGACATGATCTGTTCAATGTCCATGATGTTGCAGAGCCATGAATGTGGTGTAAATAATTAACAAATTAACTGAAATGACTGTTTATGGATAAATACGCTACACTTAGACCAGTACATTGTTTTTCCCAATTGATTATCATTCAAATGTATCTAGACATTTCCACAAATGACAAGGAAGCTTCTTTGCAAATTATGTATTTACCACACTGTATCAAGGTGATACCTCTAGATAAAATCCAAAAGAACATCAAGAAAAAATAAGACGCATTCATTTCTATATTTTGCATTACATTACAATTGAGTAGATCAAACAGAAATAACTGCAGTCTGTTATGCTGGATAACATGAAAAATGGTGTCATATACAAGATGAAATTAGACTTCCAGGTATGAATCCTTCCTGTTGGCCCATTAACCTTCTGAATGGTATTATATATAGAGACATAGATTCTGTTTAATGGCTATACATTGTCATTCAAAATAAAAAAACTACACACAATATCTAGATGCTCTTATATAGGATTGTTCGTATAATTACTTAAATGTGTAACTTTATACAGGAAAAAGACAAAGCAACGTATACAGATTATAAAGCTTCTTTAGGTAAATACACGTCGTAATATACAGCAGTTAGTGTTAAGTGAGAAAGTTGAATGAGTAAATAGTTACACAGCATAGGATCAACTACAATATCCAAGAAGAACAAGCCAAGATGTCGAGAAATACCTTCCCATTCAAACAATGCATTCATACTACAGTTCCATGGCATTTAACAACAGAAGACACTCTCGGGTGCAATGCGATGAACGACTGCAAAATTTAACATTATCATCCTCAAATCTAACATGCACAAAAGACAACACAAGGAAAATGACAATACAAAACTAAGGAGAGATTTCTACGGCTTATTGAATCCAACTTGTGACAATGCAGGATTTGAACCTATGGTTCTGTTGAAGGTAAACTCTCTCCAACTCTTTTGCATTTATAGATGTGTAGGCCTTCATTTACCTAAAAGTGGACAGTTGAACTATTCTTAATGATTTACTGCGGTTATCTACAAAAATAACATTAAGAAGCCATTTCATTTTACATGAGTCATTTAGTAGTCGCCCTTTATCCACAGCAACATACAGTAAGTACAGGGACACCCCCTGAAGCAATTTATGGTAGTGTCTTGTTCAAGTGCCCAACGACATATGGCCAACTCGGGAATTACACCGCCAATCTTCCAATTACGAGTCTGACGCCCTGACCATTGAGCCATCTGACGTCCGTGTCAATGTTTTTAAGCGATGTGTTATTCAGATCAACTGTAAATTCACCTTAATACTAAGGGTGAGGACTACGCATGCAGTATTCAGTGTTCCCTCTATGCCTTCGAGATCAAATTAAGAAATTAGAAAGGTTAACATTCAGTAATTTTACTCTTACTCGTATCGAATATTAACGCTCCGTGCTTTTGTTTCAGCAGTATGATAATCTCAGTGTTTACACATTGAGACAAATTGTCCTTTAAGAGGAATAAAGACCAATGAATTCTCGCCAAACAGTAAGTTGCTTCAGTTTGAAGAATTCTACGGACATGACCACACCTGTGAGGTTAGGATGACGGAACGAGGCTTAGAGGGAACACTGACTCATTCACTCCTGTCACATTAAGACATCGACCACGTCTTCTACGCGGTCTTCCCCCTCCGTGACTCTGAGTGACAGCACCTCTTCGTTGAGGAACAGGCCACTCAGCCTCTCCTTGCGGGCCTGTCTCTGCTCCTTCAGCTGTCTCTTACGCAGCGCCTTCTGCTGCAGCTTCCTCTGCTTGGAGCGTTTCTTCAAAATAAACGAGACAACATTAGCATCCACACGCAGAACAAAAAAACGACACTATGCAGTGAAAACCATCAAATGGCTCGAAACCAACAAACACCCGCAAATGAGGGATGTTGCGGTGGCCGTATCATTGTTCAATCCCATAACCACCAAGGGGAAAGCTTTGTCATTTGGTCGGTGAGCAAGACAAGAAGCCCTAATTGCTCCCAGGCTGTTGCAGCTAATATGAATTGCTGCTTAGTCCACACTGTTATTTAATGGCACTGATGCTTTGAGAGTACACAACTCACTAACAGCCTAGGTCACAAATTGCCTAGTCCCCAGTGCTCCATTCATTGTGAAATGGGGGCCGTATATCCCTCTGAGACAGAAGGGGCAGAACAAACTAGGGATGGTTGATGGGATTGAAAGAATTTCATAGGGGCTCAATTGGACCTTTAACCAGACTTGCCAACCGTGAAACATTTTTATGAGTAGCACTTGCTGTGCTGGCACCCCTGGCCTCTGGCCGAATGATGATGGAAGGTGGGACACCCACACAACTCAAATCACTGGCAAATGACATTTCACATAATAATAAAGTTGGCCCAAGACTGTCACAATATAAATTGCATGTCAAACTATCAAAACAGAAGGCCAAGAAGATATCTTGGAATTACACAAGTGTTTAACATTATTGCAAGAATATTAGCAAATTTCCTTGACAAATATTTCCTATAATATCACCTATATCTCCATATTTCACTGCGGTCAAACGACAATGCAAAATTGCTGCGATACTAGGAAAATCCACCTCTGTGTTTCTTTTGTTTACTGTTTTTTTAAACTGTTTTTTATTATTCCCAGTAGGAAGGATAGCCCAGGGAGACAAACATGTGCGGGGAGACAGAGACTCTGTGTGGTCCGAAGTCGTGCGTTTAGCCCGCTACACCAAACTCCGACACCGTCCACATTGTACAGTCAATGACTTGGTTACCTTTGAGTCCCGGATGCGCTCGGCGGCGCTGGATAGGTTCCCGTCGCTGTGGGCGCGGCTGATGTTAGCGGTGCTGCCGTTGGAGGCGGAGTTACCGATAGAGCCTGTGGATCCTGTGGAGCTGCTGCCGCTGCTCACCATGCTGGCGTTGCTGCTGCTGCTGGCCCCACTCACCCCGCTGGTGCTGCCACTGCTGGGCCCCGCCCTCTTCCAGCTGTCCCGGGTGCTGTTGGGGCGCTGCCGGGGACTGTGCTCCCGGATGTAGCTCCTCACCTGGTGGATCACAACGTCCTCAGGGTCAACATACTGAAGCATAGCGTTATGTGACTCTGACACATGGAAAGAGTGCCAGGATATTTTTTCTGTTTTAGCCATAAGAAAACCTTAAGACCACAAGTGATACTGAGAGATCCTATTATGAATGAAGCGCGTTGTTAGAAAGGGCTAACATTAACAGCAGCAGGCTGTAGGCAGATGTTGTCATAGGCAGGTAGAATGTTTAATTGACCAGCACTACTGGCAGCTGGTTACATGGAGATTGGTTTAAATGAGATGTCAAAGTTTGATTTATACACAGAAAGTACCATAAACAATACGGTAACAAATCTGAATATTCAGAAATGAAGGTTTTCCGTTAAAATTCATGGAAATAAATGCAAATTAAAATTAATACAATTTAAATGTAGATGTTTTTTTGCATTGTATATACACTGCTTTGAATAACTATTCACCCCCCTTGCATACACATTTTATAGTGTGACAACCTGGATTGAGATGGGATAAATTGGGATTTTTAGCATTCGTTTTATGGAAATTATCTTTTGTGACACAAAATTAAAATAAAATAAACTGTATGTGTGTGCAAGATCTTGAGAATCAGCTGTACTGTGTATGCAGCAGGTTGCAAGTCCATTTCATTGGACATTAACCAAGATATGCCACACAACCTAGAATTGCCCTATGTCTACCCCAGAAAAACGGTCAACCATTAGAATGTAAATGCTTTGATGAATTTAAGCAAAATTCGTAGGCTTCATTTCCCATGGAAGATTTCCAGAAAATATCGGACCATTTGCGATGCTACAGTCAAGCTCCAACTATGGATGGTTCTGAGGCTCAAAAGCATTTTAAATTAGTTGCACACGATTACGTTAACTTTCGACAGCAGTAATGTTTAATTCCACCTCACAAGACAGGATTGTATAAGATAGTGGAGAAAGTGTTTGCTAAGAGCAGTGAGCAGGATTTAAACCCATGCTGCAGCACTATGTATACAGTAATATATATGTATACAGTAATATATGTATATAGTAATATATAGTGTGTTTCAGGCACCTGTTTCAGTTTGTCATCGGTCAGGCAGTTGAGCTCGATAATGAACTCGCTGTCAGTGGGGGATATCTGTGCACACGGGTCAATGATCTTGATGATGTCCAACTGCTCCCGTAGCCCCATCTCCGTGCTGACCTTCCTGCTCAGATATTCTATATATTCCACCTGAAACAGGAAAGTCATTTTACACATCTGCACTTGCTGCACAGCAGCCTTACAATTCCAGGAATGATCTGCGAGTTGGTTTCCACACCTGTTCATCATTGGTCATAGCACTCCAGGGCAGCTCATCTAGATTCCTGTGTGGCTTAGACTTTCTCTTAGAATAGAGGCACGGGGAGCTGGGTACACTGGGTATAATGTCAGACAGCACATCGCTTCCACTGGCTATGTCACTTCCAGGCAACTGTTGGCAACCAAACAAAACAAGTCTGTGGAACAACTGCCAACACAACTTGAACGTTGACAATAATGTGTATCGTAGAACCCCGGAGGGGGAAGGGGGACATACCTGCCACTCAAACTCACTGTCTGACCAGTCCCAGTAGGTGCTGATGGAGGACACGTCGCTGCAGACGCTGCCTTCTGGAAACAGGTCGAAGGAGGTGAACTCCTGGTCGTCCAAGAGGGAGTAGCAGTCGTCCTGGTCTCCCACGGAGACGGAGGAAAACAGCTCCTCACTGCATTCTGAGCTGGCCACACTGGTTCCACATGAAGTCAGGTTCCACCTGAAAATTTTCACAGTAATGTTTCTAATATCCAGACTGGGACACACTTGGCTCTAGTCCGTATCACTCTTTATTGAGCCAAAATCGAATTTGAGAATCGTAGCTATCCACAGTTGTGCTAATCTCGTAATAGTAAGATTTAGAGTAATGCCTAAATGAGAATGTTGTTCCTTAACTACATTCCGAGAGCCTAACTACATTCCGAGAGCCTAACTACACTCCGAGAGCCTAACTATACTCCGGCACCAAATAGCGCCTGAAGCTGGATTGTATGGCTGGGAATTGCATGGACCTCCCAATACGATATTATTATCACAATATGATATCACAAAACTTGGGTGCCAAAACGATAGTTATATATTCAAATCGATTGTCATGATTCGGCATGTACAACAATTTGTCACTGCACTTTTCTGCTTAACAATTAAATTATTTGTATACTCTTTAAAGTAGCCACTCTGTGCCTCGATAACAGCTTTGCACACACTTGGCATTCCCTCAACCAGCTTCAACACAATACAATGCTACCACCCAGTATTTCAAAGGGGGGGCAGATGTACCCAGAAGTGTTATCTGCATAATGGTGACTGAGAATGTCACTGATGGCGAGAGCAATATCAATGATATATTTCAGAGAGGTTGGAACAATGATCAAACCCTATAGGACACCCAAAAAAGCCAGTGGTCAGTAAGCCCTTAGTGACATGACATGGCATCAGTGACACTCATTATTTACAATTGGAAATATTTCGGAAAATGGACTTTCAAAAGGGAACTCTATATACACAGTGGTAAATTGTACAAGATGTAGGAGCATATTCTGTCAATTGCCTCGTCCCACTACTCCTGCGCAAGCAAAACCAACGGCCATTTTCCACTACCAGGGAGATTTTGTTATGTTGGTTGTTACCACGTGTGCCTAATTATGGTAGAATATGAAAAACTAAAAAAAAACTTCCCCCCAATTTTGCTTTACATATTACTGATTGTCGTTTGCAGCGTTGCCAGCTCAACAGTAGTTCATTTCGGTACATTTTTTCAAAATGTGCTCCATTACAGACTAGAACATCATAACTACGATTGGATGCAGGGATGTTTTGTGATGATAATTCTCCATAGTGGCCTAGTAACCATTTATTCACAGATTCCTGGGAATGTGCAATTTAAAACATTTGAGGTTTTGAATTAGTAGGAACATTTCTATGAAAACACAAAATATTGCCATGAACTGGGAGCAAACTCAAAATTTTGATGCAGAGACAGCTCCTCAGACTACTGCAACACAGCAGCTTGGTCTGGGCAGCAAATGTAGCTAATTTCCCTTACATAAGCAAATAATTAAATTGCCTTTAGGTCAATGCATGTGCCAATCAAATGTCAAGATTCAATTTTATTTGTCACTTGTGCAGAAAACTGCTAATGTGTTTTACATAAACAGTGAAATTATTGTGACCTTGTCACAATAATGCATTAATAATACAAAAACAATCTTTTCATTTTGATAATTCCAGTTGTCAACAGTAGGACATAATTAAAGAAAGTTTTGTAAAAAAGAAAATGCATTAAAGGGCCTTAGAAATCACGTGAAAGAATGCGCAAATGAAATACAGAGACCAATTTCGTTGTCCCCCTTAAATGAATTGGTGTTGGTCAATTATTGTTATTGCCCACACAGACCCAGACAACTGAAGAAATGCATGTCAGGTTTTTGTCACACATTGGAAGCCAAATCGATTCATCATGGGCCTCAAGATCATTAACGTTTTCTACATCTGTGCCAGAATTTAGTGTCGGGTCTAAGCTCCCGGTTCTGGCCCACACACCATCGGCAATAAGGGTAAGAGTCCGTGCCATTCCTCTTGGTCTCCACATGCATGCCTTACTGTTCTAGTATAAAAATATATCTTAAAGGGGAACAATGACAAAATAATATAATTTGTCTATGTTCCTAAATCGTTTGAAGTAATTATTTGACGGTCTACTTTCTCAAGTCAGCTCACTCATTCAGGGAGAACAGGGTCAAGCTAGTGCGAGTGATACATCAATAGGTTACTACTGTAAAAGTTTGGTACCATTCCGGGCATTATTAGTGGGGTTATTTACGAGATACACCCTTGGTTCCATTAGCGCCTGCACTAAGCCATTCGGTTGATAGCTCTAACTCGCCCAATGTTATAACAACGGAAAAAAGCTTATGGGGGGTTGTTTGGCTCAAGGTCAAAGGGCAAAGGACCCTAGGTTTATATTACTCCGAACCATCAAGTAACCTAAAAAGTGGTTTAATTAGTTAGTTATGTATTTTTCAGTAGTAACTAGTTAAACTAACTGTTTGCTAGCCAAATAACACATTGAATGCTCCTAGCATGGTTTACTGTTTGGGACATCAGCTACTCGACATCGCTCACTTGCCACTGGCCTGCTACCCTTCACTAAATAGCTGTTATAAGGCAACATTTACCTGGAGGTGACGTGGCATGGAGCATTGTCCTCCAGGAAAAAAGAATTCTCAGAGTTGGGGAACATTGTCAGAGCAGAAGAAAGCAAGTTCTTCCAGGACAACCTTGTACCTAGCTTAATCCATGCACCATTCACAAAGACAAGTCTGTCCAAATCCACCCTTGTGAAGAACCCCCAGATCATCACAGTGGGTGCTCGATACTTTGGCTTGTAAGCCTTTCTCCAGGTCTAACCATTTGGCAACCGGGTGTTTGGCCAAGCTGTTGTTTTTGCCCTCTGCCGGTCTGTATCTTTCTTGTCCCCAATGTCTGCTGTTTGACCTTGTTCTTGTGAACCGCCATATTTGAAAATTTAAGGATAAAACCAACCCGACAGTCACTGTATCCCTCTGCCAGTAAAGCCAGAATTGAACCTTTCCCTTTTCAACTATTGGCATGGAAAATTGTTATTTTTTATTCCAATTACTTTTTGAGGTACTACTAGTACTGTTTTTGCCAGTCTCCCCTATTGCAAAGGGATAGTGTTGACCACAGCAGTGTTTTTTATACGTTTTGCTTGTTAAATAAGATTTAATTCAGGTGATCACCTACTGTAATCAGTACCTTATTCTGTAGGTGTGCCTGTGTTGGAATTCAACAAAACACAAGAATGGAATGGCTGACATACATTTAGAGATGCTGATTTAGGAAACATTTGCAGTGGTCTCTTTTTCTTCCAGAGTTGTATGTAAAAATAACATTACTAGCCATCAGCCATACCTGTTGCTATGGAAGCGGCGCAGAGGGTCTGTTCGGTGACAAGAGGATAACTGACAGCCAAAGTCACTGACATCCAACGTGCCTGCCTCACTCATGTTCCCTCGCTGCGACAGAAGTGGAAATGGCTCCTCGGGAGTGAGGAACTTTTCGTATAATGTCTCAGACATTTCGCGATCTCCACCTAGTAAACACAAGTGTAAATACAAAATGCATAAATAAAACTAAGTAACTAGCACCACTGCAAACACTGGCCAACTGTTAAACAAGGATACCATTCAATCTTAGCTAGCTAGTTACTGTAGCTATGTACTGTAGCTATCTAGATAAACAACTAGCTAGCTATATATTCTGATCTTATTCAATATAATGACACTAGATGTAGCTAAATACATGTGTTCTAACGGTAACTTCAGTGGTAATTACAGACTAAAACAAAATGCTATTAACGTTACGTTTAGCTTTTCCAGCAAACTTCCGAGTTTACTTAACACGCTAGCTAGCTATTTTGGCTAACCTGCTCAAATACCCTGTAAGCTAACTAGCGAACTACCCGTCAGTTACGCACGATAAGGCAGCATACACAGATTATTTAACGCAAACAACGACCCAGTATTGCTACTTAACTAAAATAGCGCTATCTTATTTACGTAGCTAAACCCGCAGCGTAATGTAACTAGCTAAACCGTAAGCACAAAATGAACCCGGTGCTTGTTTCATTGTTCCAGATAATCCATTAATACGGGCCCAAACTGTTTTCAGGGATTCTCAGTATTGCCTGGTCGACAGTAGAAAGAAGTTGATTAAAAAACAAACCTGCTGTTAATGTTCAAAGAAAAACACTTATTTCCTCCTCCATTTGCAAACCCTCCTTGCTGAGCAAATTATTTTCTGACAACACGACGCAACCAGAGAGCTGTGTTCAATAACAAGATACTCGTTTCTCCGCCCTGACAGCTGGAGTCGTTGTGCCGACAGGCAACGTAGGAGCGTAGAAAACGAATAAATGAACGGGTATCCAAAATATATATAATGCTCTACTACAATAACATTGTATAATATTAACATTCTCTAAAATGTAATTATCGGATATGTAAGGACACCCTCCAACCACTCGAATAAATTGTGTCTTTCAACTACCTTCAGGACAGGAAAGATAAAAAAGCTACAATTTGTGCTAAAATTAAATAAATTATGAAATCGACAGCAGAAGTTATTTTGCATCCTGCAGAAAGCATTGTTGTGTACTTCATCGTGCTAAAAATGAACAACAAACAATGGATTTTTCTCAACTGGTAGCTTTATTAACTAGCTCTACTGAGCTCAACTTTAAGAGTTTATAAACAAGTTGTAAATTGTTTCAAAGCTTATAACCTCTTAAATGGGAACAATTACATAATTATATGATTTGTCTATGTTCCTAAATCGCTTGAAGTAATTACTTGACTGTCTTGCTCTTTAGGTAGCTCTCTTAAGCCCAAATCACACAGAATCCGTCATTGCATATGCGTAACAACGGAAGTCCAGTCATTTCCAATGAAGGAGTCCGCCAGTGATGCAAAGACGCATAGCGGAATGCGTTGGATTGCGGCTGCGGTGCGTTCGGGGTGTTGGATGCATTGGATTTTTCCTACTCGTGCGCTAAAACCAATGCGTTAATCAAACCGGA
>JACXGM010035246.1:0-11735 GCA_016801145.1 Umbra pygmaea | reverse complement strand
GTGTGTGTGTGTGTGTGTGCGTGCGTGCGCGTGTGAGTGCGTGCGTGCGTGCGTGCGTGCGAGTGCGTGCATGCGTGCGTGCGTGTGTGTGTTCCACTCATCCTTCAGGCCCAGCGGAGGCTGTTATCCATAGCCTTCCAATAACACGCCCCCACACTTCTTTTTCAAAACAAAGTTCAGCATTTATTCTGTAGTTGCATGTACTGAACATCTCTACTTTAACAATTAAAGATGACAGCGAAAGACATTTCAATCTCCTCATACAGTCAAGAAGATACATAAAAATATGATTTTCTTTCACATACACTCGTGCCCAGACTCTCAGTCCAGCACAGTCAGGTTAAGCGGTATGACTGGAGCTTTGGTCATCTGAAAGTGACCTCACCATCATAGTCACAGAAGAGCACCGAGGCCCAGTTTGACCACACCTGAATGCCTGACAAACAGTATATGGACACAGGCACAGTTTAACTACAGTATACATAACAGTACAGAAGGTGTATTGACACTGTTGTCACTGTAATGTTGAGTCCATACAATCATTTTTCTATTGAAATGCTTCATCCTAAATGGCACCATGTCCCCCAACTTTATGCACTGAATTTGACCAGAGCCCATATGGATTAACAGGAGATAGAGTGCCAGTTGGGGTGCGTCCATTGGCTTCAACAAAATAAGAACGATGATCAATACAGTCCAGTTAACAATGGTAACAAGACATCACATGAGATGCAAATCACGCTCTGGCTGCTTCCCGGCCTGTCTTCCTGTCACCAGTTCTTCTAGAAACGTGAAATGTGAATGGGCTTTGCGTTTGTTTGAGTGTTTGTGTCGGTATGAGAGATTTGCAGTTTTTTCCTCATATTCCGTCTTTACCCTCTTCACCTCTACACAAAATACACCCGTAAAAGGAACTCCATCCCTCGTTACACTCTCTCATTCTTCCTCTCCTTTTGTCGGGTGAATGGTGGAAGGTCGGCGATTTAAAGAAACAGGTGACTAGCGAAAAAAGAAATGAAGAAAAAATAGGGAATGATGAAGGGATAGGGAGAGGGACTTTACGTCAGCACGCCTACCCAACCTCCTACGGAACATTGTAGAAACTCTGACAGAATGTGTAGGAAGAGGAAAAGGGAGGCCAGGCGCTCCTGGAGCTCTGGTGAGTTCTTTCTGATTGGTCACATTCTCAAAGCCACTCCTCCATTTTCTAAAACGATTCAGACATCCACCAGTTAAAGTGTGTTTACTATTTATCTTCGATACTACGGATGATTTCTCACCAATGAATTGGTGGGTCCATCTGTCTGTTCGTAATTCGGTGGGCCTGTATGCCAACATGCGTGTATATATGCATGTACATACTTAAATACACACATTATGTGTGTGCATGTATGCATATCTGTTGGAAAGTCTGTCAGTTTGTCTGGCTGTCAGACAGTCTGTCTGTCAAGGCATTCTACCATGCAGTGAGACGGCCAAGACTGTCAATTGCAATTCCTTTCCCCCGTCTGTCAGTCTGTCTGCCGTTGGGTCCAATAATCTCAGTGTTGTCACAATGTAACTCTCCATGCCGTAGTTCATCCATGGTGTAGAACTGACAGCATTTTGATCCATTCATTCTCGGCCAGGAGAAAGTACAGTCGTCCAGAACAGTCATATTGCAACAGAAGGGCTGTTTTGTCACTCGCTTCTCGTGTTGGTATGGTGTCCAAATCAGTTGAGTCACATTTTAGTCATCAGATGTTGTCATTCTCTCTGTCCTTTGGTTCCACTTCTAGAGCTCTTGTTTAGTTCTATGCATTAAGTTCTAATTCTAGATGACTGGTTTAGTTCTATGCATTCAGATCTAGATCTCTTATTTAGCTCTATGCATTCAGTTGTAGGTCTAGATCTCTCCTTGTGTTCTACGTAGATCTTTAACACTTTGATTCTTCTGAGGTAAGGTAATTTGTAGTAAAGAAGAAGGGGTGGTTGGGTACTGTTCAGATTAGTGCACAACATTCACCGTCCAAAGAGACTGCATGTCATTCTCAATGAGAGTAAACCAAAGACCTACATACAGTAGATCCATTATTGTATATTGTAATTATTGTAATCATTTTGAAATATAACACTAACATGTTTCCCCGAAAGAAAAGTCTCACAAAAGTTATTCAGAATCTCATTTGACATTTTTATCTCTCAAACTGCACATTCACTAGTCAGAAATCAAACATTCTGATTACAAACGAATAGCAACAGCCAAACGGAGCAGAGTTTGATGCTGCCAGACAGGAAGAATCCTTTCCCTGCGGCTGCTCTGGTGATGATCTCATATTTACAAGACATGAAGTAAAACAAAGAATAGGCCTGAAGTGATTGCTTGATTCTCCTAGTCACTGAGTCTCATGGTCAAGGGCCAGCACAGTTGCTTTATCTCTCTGTCTCTCTCGTCTTTCTCTTTTTGCTGTTCAGTGTTCATTCTGTCACCAACTATACCACCCGCTCTGTCCTTGGTCTCTTCATTAACTCTTTCATTAACTTTTTTCTCTAGACGAACCTAACATCCCTCTGAACATTCCTGAGGCCCATTCTAGCCTTGTTTTCCTTCCTTAGTTCTCTTTCGGTCTCTACACATACCACTCATCACCTTCACACTCCTCCTTATTTTCTGCGACAGACTCTGTCTTTATCTGAAAACAATCCGTTATAAGGCAAGTATTTTGGCAGGCAACATTGATGATGTCAAGACTGGGATCACACCAACCTATACACAGGTAAAGGAACAGTAGTGACAAGAACATAGTTATTGTCAGAACTGTAATCAAATCACTCAGTAGCAGAAGATTTAGTAGTAATACTTGTAGTGTTAACAGTAGCGGATTGTGAAGTATATATGAAACTGTAGCACTTATAGTTGTAATGACAACAGTTAAAGCATTTGTAACAGTACATAGCACTGATGTAAGCTGTGGGACGTTACTGGTCAACTATTGACCTTTAACGCCTGATTGTAGGTGAGACACACCTGTTGTACAATCAGATTTGGTTATGTCCTGTACTGTACTGCACTAGGTAATGTCAGACATTTTTGTATAGCCCTGCGCTAAGTTAGAAATGAAGATCTAACTTCCCCTGTGTGTTACCCCTGCTGTGTCCTGTGGCACTGATAAACAAAGTTATTCAGTATGACATCAGAAGGAGAACTAGGGAGTTACAGTCTTTAACACGGGGTCCAGGGGGCCCTAAACAGGGGCCGGGCCCAGAAGGGAAAAAGGGCTTTGGGTTCTGGATTTTCATTCAGCCAAACAGGAGATGCAGATTGAGGGAGACGGTGAGGAGCAAGAAGGCAAGGAGGAGTGACAGAGCGGGGGAAGATGAAGAGTTGGGAGGAAGGCCGTCAAAGTCAGGTGGACACTCGAGCTCGAAGCACCGCAGGGTGGTGCCGGCATCTTCGTTCCCGTAGTTTGCCCAGTACTCCTCTGGGTCGAGTTTGGGCAGCGATGCCTCTTCCTCTCCAAGCTCATATTTCACGTTGGTAGACGTCACAATGGGCGGGTTGTTCTTCCCCTGGAGGAATGGGAACGCTTTGACGGTCTCCGAGCTCTTCTCGAACACAGCTTTGGTTTGGGACTGGGGCTTGTGCTTGGAGAACCACCACCTGGTCTTGGTGCTGAAGGTCCTGGTCGTGGAGCCAGCCAGGGTGCCGGGATCAGGGAGAGGGCAGAGGGCAAAGTCCATCTCGCGGAGAAAGCGGAGATCCATTCCGCGGCGGGGGGAGGGGGAGGAGCACAGCAGCTCAGATGAAGAGACTCGGGCACCACGGAACCACTCCCACAGGGGCAGGGCCTCGCAGCCACAGGACCAGGGGTTCCCGTTGAGGCGGAGAAACTCAATGCCTTGGGTGTCGCGGAGGACCTGGCCGGGAAGCTCCGCCAGCGAGTTGTTGAACAGGAAGAGCATGGTGAGGCGTCCGAGGTCACGGAAGGCGCGACGGTTAACCTGGCGGACGCGGTTGTCATGGAGCAGGAGACGGTCCAGGTTGACCAGGCCACGAAACACGTTCTCGGAGAGAGTGCGGATGCGGTTGCCGTGTAGGAAGAGCTGGCTCAGGTTGATAAGGTCAGAGAAGAGGTCGTCCTGGAGGAAGTGGAGCTGGTTTTCCTATAGAGAGCGAACAAGAAGAGGAAGTGGTCATGTGGTGTCAAGGCTACAGAAATCAACAGTGATTAGATGATAAACATTTACAGATCACACTAAAAGAGCATCAACATAACTGTCAATGATTTATTTGATGACACAACATGATGTAATTGTGCCGGTGGTTAGATAATGGTATAATCGTCACATTCCTATGAGAATTCTTATGTGTGCATGTGCATCTATATCTACTGCCCCTACCTGCAGATAGAGGAACTGCAGGCTGTAGAGTTTCCGGAACAGGTCGTGGGGCAGGGCAGTTAGCTTGCAGCGGTGCATGTGCAGGCTCTGGAGCTTCTCCAGGCCCCTGAAGGCTCCTCCCTCCAGCCTGCGCAGGTGAGGGTTGTCCCCTAAGTCCAGCTCCTCAAGGTCCCTCAGCTCGCTGAAGGCACCAGCCTCGATCCAAGTGATGTTGTTGGAGAACAGCCAGAGGACCTAGAGAGAGGAGGACAGAGGGAGGGACATAAATATTTATTAATTACTGGGTCAATTTACAAATTATTGAAAGAAATGTATTATTTATGAAATGATGGTAGAAAGTAAGTGAGATAAAATATTGGAAGTGAGACGGAGAGAGTTAGTGTGGGGAGTGAGAGATAGGATATGTACTCCTCTCTCTAGGATAGAGTCATACCTGTGTCCCGAAACCAAAAGAGCCGACTCTGAGCTCAGTGATCCGGTTGTTCTGCAGGAACACGCGCTGCGAATCGTAGGGCACGCCCACCGGAACGGAGGTGAAGTTCTGAGCCTGGCAGCTCACAGTCATGGGTGTCGGATAGCACACGCACAGGTGCGGGCACGCCTCCGACGGACTTGGCTTGCCTAAGAACAGGCACACCACGAGCCATAGGGAGAGGCCGTCTGGGAGAGAGAAGGCGGTTAGAAGAGAGTTTAGATGTAACGTGAGAAGCAAACGGGAGCTGTCCGACAACTGCGGTCCTGAAACTGTTGTGAGAAACAGCGCGATTGCATGCATTTTGCAAACTGCCACTTGAAATGTGTCCTTAAGTGCCAATGCATCTGATCACATTCAACACTCAGATCTCAATAAAACACTGCTTATGTCCCAAAACACTAAATTAATTACAATTAATTATTTCTACCCAAAAACATCTTAAATTGACGTAATAATTAAGAGAAATATTTGGCGCCATATGGAATTAGATTATGATTCTGTTTGGCTGGACCTAGCTAAAAAGCACGGTTTTGAAACAGTTGTGCGTGCAATAAATTTAAAACAGCCGCACACATTATGAATCCGATGCTAAAAAGTTAAAGCAAATACATTGTGTACTCTAATGTCGAAAATGTATCATGCTGGATTTTTACATAAATTAGATTAATTAGAATGATCGCACTATACTTTTATTCAGCTAATAATTGTTTGTATATAACACATAATTGCAACAACTAAATTCATAATTAGGCACGTTTACAGCTTCAAATACTAATATATAACGATATATATGACGTATGATAACTTCATAAGGCATCATTGCGTAACTGAGTCTGTGCGTAAAACTACGTGCTTCTATTGTCTGCATAAGACATTACGCATGGCAGTATCACAAAGCAGATGCAAGTACACTTTTATAATCTTTAAAAAAATAACAAGTTTAACTTTTGTTCTATATCTTACAATATTGCCTGTATCTTGCATGGTTGGATTTTAGGCCTACCCAATACATTGCAAGGCATATAATCCAATAACACAATTCCACATTTAACATCTCCCATAATCTAATCTATCATACAAATTTAACAGAATTGTAAAATAAATTAAAAAAACTATTGGTATGCATAACAAGAAAAGGTATTGCATTCATAACATGGTTGCAAAGCATATTTCTTTTATGTACACTTTTCATGTCATGCAAATCCATTTCGAATTACGCAAATAATCAGCAATACATTGTAATTCCATTACTTTCTAGAAACCCTCAGTGCACTTAACACAACCAATATTATCCAAATATCTTGCTAGCAGAATGAAATGTATAACACTCAGATCCATTTAGAAAGATGCAAGACACTTACTTTTGAAATTGCGCGTAAATGAGCATTGTCTGCTCCGAGTAGTAGTAGGGGTTTCCATTCCAAACCAAAGCCGAAAGCGAGTTAGCCTGAGAAGGTGAAGTACTGCTTGCTATCTTCGCTGACTGGTTCTCTGGACGACTGGTTCCCAAGTCGGAGCGACTGAGAGAGTACCGAATGTTGGGACCTGGTGTCGAATTTATACTCGAGAATCCCGTTGGCGCCTACGGTTGAGCACCACGGAATCCCCTACGTCACCGAACCCGGGTCAAGAACGAGGGAGGGGGAGGTAAAGGAGAAGAAACGGAAAGAGGAGGGACATCGCGTTGTGCGTCGGGCGGGTGAGTAGAGTTGAGTAGTCTTGGAGAGAGCGCGCGCAATGTGTATAAGAGAGCTCAGGACTGGATTCATAGGCTCACAAGGAAGGGAGGCATGAAAAGAGAAAGGGAGGGGTGAGTGAGTAGAGAAGGAGGCAGGGACAATGCGCGGTAATGACTGCATTATGTGGAGAAGCGGAGGACGAGAGGACTGGTAAGAGAGAGCAGAACAAGGCTTGCTCGCTTCCTGGCTCGCGATCAAAAGCCTGTATGGTCTGTTTCCGGGCGATACGGGCACGCCTCAAACAGAGAGGCAGTAGCTAGATGAATGGAAAAGAAACGAAGAGTGGAAAACAACATGATTGAAAACCGGGGGTTGGAGGAAAGCCTTTACATTTACATAGGCCTATCTGATGGAAGAGAAAGTTAGGAAGAAAATTATGAATGAATATTGATGGAGTGTGGAGACAATAATGCTTACATTAGGGCACAAGATGCAGTCATGGTGGCTGAAAAATGGACAACTGCACAAAGATGATGTAACATGACATGAGGATGGAGATCTGAATGAATGGTGACAGTTATTGCATAACTACCATTAATAAGGCTACAAATGGAATTCAGAATTCAACTACAAAATTAATTATTGCTAATATTATTATGGACTAAAGGGGATCATGACGCAAACTTCAGACTATTAAGAGAAAATATTTCTTTGCTTGGTCAGAACAGTCCTGCTTGACCTGTCCTTGGCACAGTGTCATTTTACATTTAGCACTTAAAAAAACAATAAAAACCCAATATTTGTGTTGAGTGGAATTCTACTAATAAACTGAAAGTATTGATACTGGTCATATTGACCACTAATCACATGGATTAAGCAGATATTGTTCATTTCAGTGAGGAGTCTAAAAGAGCCATTCAAATGAATCAAATAAATTTTCTATGTGGATGACATTTGAATCAGAAAATTGATGGATGGTCCAACTAAACCAGCTACCGAAGTGTATTATAACCAATCAATGCCTTCAGATTAGCCGCCTAACTCAGTCTTGTTGCATTCAGGAGACCTGGGCTTGGAGACCAGCTGGTCTGATGAAAGACGGAGAGAGGAACAGACAGTTAAGCAGATGAGTGTTGTTTCACACCAACTCCTCCTGGCAATCTGGCCCTACCCACTACAATATGAATGACTAAACTATACACATACACACGCACACACACACACTCACAAACGCACACACAGGAGGTTTTCCCTTATCACTTCTACCCACACTACCAGACCCACTGTGTATGGGTTTATTTGTCTGTTTATGACTTCAAGTGGGCATCCCAGTATCTGTGGATAACTGATTTGTGTGACTTTCATGGACATCAGAAAGAGGCTTTCCTGACACTTCCACACCACCAGCTGCTCTTAGTCCACCATCGCGCATGTGTGTGTGTTTGTACGTGCGTCACGTAAATGTGCTTGCGTACGTCTGCGTGTCTCGATCTGTAAAGTATTTACACATCAGGTCCGACACCGACATTGAATTGAGGAACCCAATCGTCTGCCTTTAGCCTGCGATGTCGCTTCAAACATTGTGATCAAACATTGTGATTGATTTAAGTGTGTTTGTGTGTATGTGTTTTGGGGGAGGGGGCTCCAACGTTACTTTGGTGGCCAAATAGTGATTGAAAAACCTTTACATACACACACACATACACACACACACACACACACACACACACACTCACACACACACACACACACAGAGGGAGCTATTATGATGAAGTCTATCAGCACTTTATTTTATAGACATCACAATTTTCTCCCCTCATTCTTCTCTCTCTCTCTCTCTCTCTCTCTCTCTCTCTCTCTCTCCATCGCTCTCTCTCTTCTCTCTGTCCCTCTCTCTCTTCTCTCTGTCCCTCTCTACCTCTCTCTCTCTCTTCCTCACTCTCTTCATCCTTTCCCGCTCTCTCCCTCTATAAACAATTATTCTCTGTCTTTCACAGCATTTGAACAGGAGCTTGGTGAAAAATAGCTTTGAATAACAAAAACTGTTCCCCAGAAGATTTTTTATCCAGTGCCTGTAAGGGAAAATTATATTTTCAGGTTAGGGCTTACGTTTAGGTTATGCTTAGGGGTTATGTTTAACTTATCATTAGGACTAGTGCTAGAGTTGGGTTTAGGTACTAGTGGTTATGGTTACTTTTAGGAGTAAGGGCTAGATTAGGTTTAGGCATAAAGGTTGGGTTTGGGTGGGGTTAGGTTACAGAATTTTGTTTTACTGTTCCCCACAAGGATAGTAAAACAAACGTGATGGTGTGTGTGTTTAGCTACTGTCTACAGTCTACACTTGTGTCATTCTTTTGTCAACTTATCAATAACCTGCTTCCTCAACTGCAGTTGAAACTTCCTGAAATGCCTGACTTCCATTCAGAATGATTCAAGATCTGCTGTGCTTTGAGCTCACCACAAAAGACCCATTATGCCTCAGGTGTAAAATGCTGTGTGCGTCAAATGAACCCTATTTCCTGTGTAGGTAAACGGTTATAAACAGAGCCTCAGGGGTGGCCGTTTAAAGGAGTGCACTAGATGAAGAATAGGATATCACTTTGGAACAAGCCTACAATGTGTCTCAAGGCTACAGTGTTGTGTTTGCACAGCTCTGACTGTGCCATTATATTGAAGCCTATCAGATTGAAATTATACTCTTTGCATAAAAAACTAGGTAATGCATTTGGGCTGGCAAGCAAATGATATAAGAAAGGGGGCCTGCGTGCTAATTCCCTGTTAAGCTTGCCTGTCAGATTCATATTAAACTTAAATCATATATTTTAAATAATACATGCCTTAGGGCTGGCAGCGATTATGCCTCTAAAACCCCTCAGGATGCGGCCTAGTTTACTATAGTACAGGCTTCATTTGTTTGGCTGGAGGGTGAGTATCAATATGTATTCTGCGCTGAGATATTGCTGATTTCTGGAATTTCCCATCTAATCACTCTTGTGTCCTGTTGAATACTAGTAGGACAATGTAGGGCGACCAGAGTCCTTGGACCACGAAGCAGAGCTACCCGGCTTGATGACGACCTTGTCCAAAGCCACCGTCAAAGACTGGACATGCCCACGTCAAGACCTGAAGTTTCAGATCATGCTCCAGGACTACTCACAGGACTTGTGTACTGATAAACAACTTGGCCTTAATCAGACATGCACTTTTAATCTTTACATCCGGCACGGCCAGAAGAGGAATGGCCACCCCACTGAGTCTAGGTTTCTTCCTGGGAAACTAATTACTGGGAAGTTTTTCCTAGCCACCGTGCTTCAATTTCACATTTTTGCTTACTCTTTGAAATTTTAGGCTGGGTATCTGTAAACGCACTTTGTGACAACTGCTGATGTAAAAAGGGCTATATGAAATAAAGGTTATTGATTGATTGAGTTTTGTCCTTGGACAGAAAAATGAAATGGTTCAGTGGGAGTTGGAAGGCTGTAAATTTTACTGGCAGACAGTAATTTTTTTGATAAACCTTTATAACATTTTACTATTTCTAACGTCTCGGAGATTTTACTTCAAGGGTGCTGTGGTTGCTCGTTGAGGTCCACATTTGAACGTAGAGAACCGATGGTAGAGAACCGATGTTGCATATTTAATTAGAAGACTAACTAGAGTGTAGCATTAAAAAAATCCCCATATTTTCCGATGTCCAATGGCCTTTAAGCCATGTGTCATCGACAACTCCTGTTTCCTGTATCTCAGGTGCAGGGATGTTCAAAGATCGACCACATGCTTCCTCCAGACGTGTGATGCCGAGCCATACAATTCTCATCACAACATGGAAGTCTTAAGTCAGAACATATATTTGGAGATTACACATTCACCAACTAAACCACCGTGATTGAATTCACAGGCATCCATCCTGCAGATGAAGTTCCATGAGAACAACGGGACAAGATAATTGCGTTTGACTACTTACCAAATACCCTTGGAAACTAGGTACGAATTTGCACCTAGCAGGGCCCCCCATTAACTTTTTCTAATGTTTCATTCTCAAAAACATTTCAGTTTCAGTACCTCTGTTAGGGCTATCTGAAGCTTTCTAGTGCTTTCTAAGATGGTTTGCTGCTACCACGCGCTGGGAATGGATTTTTTTGCTTTTAAAGATAAAATGCCACCATGTCTGCCACTTTTGAATCACAATTGAATTAGCCTGTATTATGTCCATACATAATGGTTCTCCTTAAAAATGCATGTTGATAAGTTGGTTAAAAAACCAAGAGTTAAAGTATTTTTTCATAGAAACAAGTCTTGTTTGACACTAAATATATAGAACAAATAACTAGAACAAATAGTTGAATTTGCTTTTTGCCTGTTATTGATCATGGGGACATCATGTATATGAATGCCTCTGTTTCTGTGTTAAAACCTCTTGATGTTGTATTTTTATTACAGGAGACCCATTTCAGTACCCGTCGTTGCATCCTTCGTCAGAAAGTTAAATGGCTGTCTTTAAATTCTCATAGGGAAATGCATTTTGCACAAGCTACCACCTTATATTAATTCACATTTAACGCTCAGATGGACTGGCTACCAGACCTGGCTATCACTACAGATCCCTAAGATATCCACTGAATTGGGTAGAAATTCTTGAACTTTTTTTGCCTCTCAGATATGGAATGAGTTACAATGTGCTTTAAAGTTGGAGCCCAAAATCGTATGAAATATGTTCTGAGAGAACTATTTAGCAAAACCGAAATATGTGAAATACGAATTTAATTTTTTGAGAAATTCTGAGATGTAATGTCACGTCTGCCTTCAGTGGGCAGGCGTGGCCAGTGAACTGCGAAATCAACCTACCTGGGTAAATAAATAAATAAGATACAAAATGTATCTAATCCAATGAGAACCTTAATAAAATCAAGTGAATATTTTTTAATTGCAATCAAACCTTGTATGTTTTACCAAATTAAGCTTCAGAGAAAGTACAGTACTGTCTATCAGGGGTTCCCGTCCATATAGCATATCAACCTGTATAACCCTCTCTCTGTCTCTCTCTCACTCTACCAATCAACCTGTATAACCCTCTCTCTGTCTCTCTCTCACTCTACCAATCAACCTGTATAACCCTCTCTCTGTCTCTCTCTCACTCTACCAATCAACCTGTATAACCCTCTCTCTGTCTCTCTCTCACTCTACCAATCAACCTGTATAAC
>JACXGM010035245.1:0-11736 GCA_016801145.1 Umbra pygmaea | reverse complement strand
AATAATATAATGTACAATGTCTGTCATATATTTTAAAATGTAATACTCTGTCATCTACATTTTACAATATATGAATCAATACATAGCAATATATGGTCCGTCCATATGGCTTAATAATGTTAAATATATTGAATGTCATGAGAAAATGTGATTCGGACTATTCTTGATCAAGCTCTCTGTAAACCTATACATGAGCTTGGTTAACTCATAAAATACTTTGTTTCAATAAACATACATGCAATAATGTAATACAGTTTTATTTTGCACATCAATGTATTTTAAAATATATGGATCTATTTATAGCAATGGGCTATCCATCCATACATTGCTATATATTTTCAAATATATGAGGAAGTTTCTCATACATTTAAATATATTTTCGAATGTATTGCAATATAAATTCTAGTATATTGCAATATACTTTTGTTTCGTAAGGGAACTTTTTCATTCCTGATTCATTTTGCTAAATTTAAGCTGTTACAGTCAAGATCAGTGCTCGAAGTGGGGCGGTACTCACCGGTACGCAGTACCGGCACATGTACGTTTTACTCTTAAGCGTACCTGCACTTTTTCTTACGTACCGATGCCTCTCGCATGTAGGCAGTACGCAAGCACTGACAAAGAAAGCGTCAGAGAGATTGATCAGTGTCAGAGAGATTGATAATCATCCGAACGTTACATAAACTACACTACCCAGAGGGCAATACGTGACTTACTTCAGATCTCTTGACGAATCACAGGCAAGCAGTCCGCCCACCCTATCAGAACTTCGCTTCCCCACGGACGCTAGTTAGAAAATGCTGTCGCCTGACCGTAACATATTTTTCACTGCTGAAAACCTAGAAACTAAAATGAAATATCTTTTTTAAGTCGTTATGCTAGCCTGGCTTTAGAAAGGTACTATAAGAACGCGTGTGCCAGAGCCAGACACGTCAACAGAAGTCCAAGTCCAACCAGAATCATCGGGTACGTTTCATGAGCTTTAAACTAACGTTAATTAAAACCCTTCACAGTCTCCCGACGTTCTATGTCAAGCGCGAACAGGACGTGCTTGGTACCGTCGGAAAGAGGAAGATCAGACAAAAAGGTTAACTTTGTGCCAGGCGGACCTAAAACCCCTTAGACCCTGAAGGTTGATGTGAGTGGTACTGCTAGCATTAATGAGGAGTTTGCAGCTACCAACCTTAATGTTACCTTAGTCAATGACAGCGATGTCATCAATAATGTGAGTAACGAAAAACATGCATGGCCTGACTGTTTGTCAAGGGACACACATGACTTTTTTAAATAAAGACATTTATGTTGTTATAAATAAAAATAAATTGTTGTTGTACCAGAAATATCTCAAAGTTTTGTTTTTCACTGTAGAAATCTTAAATGTCATAATGATTTGCCAATGCAAAAGCATACCGGCACCACTTTTTTACCACTTCAAGCACTGGTCAAGATCTATCAAACCAAGTGTGTCATGTTAACCTGATGTCACAATGTAATAACATTACTATCTCAGCACTTTGTCAATGGGAATCCCAGTGCAGTTATAGACAGTGGCAGCACCATTATAGTAATCTGCTAAATCCGACAACTTGTCAGACTTAGCAACCATAACTAAGGGTGCTGTGGCTTAGCGAAGGGTCAAGTGAACCACAATACTTGTAGAATCAAAATTATTGTAAATCGCAATACAAATCGATAGGCACACATTGTATAGCGATAGAATCGAATCGGGACAAAAGTTTATCGTCCGAGCCATAGCAGCAGTTTTTCTGTCATTCTGTAATGACAATGCTTAGTAACAGGTTGTTAGTTGGCATTAATTGTAAATGTTTTGTTTGACTCCTTTTGTTTCCAATGGATACATTTCTTTTTTTGAAAGAGCCAAAGCTGAAACAAGCAAGAGGTTTAGCATATTATCAGTGTTACCACAATGGTTATAAACTACACATGTAGTTAAACACTTGGCTGAGAGCATCAGCTGCATGTCTGTGACTGCCTATTCATGTGAAGTCCTCCCGCAGCCGCCTCCCACCCACCTTATCGGCCAGGAGCCGCAGATGGTTTCTCAGGCGTGCTGCTAGGGTCAGGGTTAGTCAGCCAAGTTTACAGTTGTGTGCAATGTAAGCTGTAGCAGGAAAGGTAACACCCGTTTTTAACAGTTTATGTGTTAATATAACATTGTGTTGGTCATACTATACAATGATTTATTGTTTGTCATTGTTGCATAATACAGCAGATAAAGAGCTTAAAACATAATCAAATATTAACTTGCAATGGCAATATTGGTTAAAAAAAATCACAATTTTATTATTTTCCAAAACCATTCAGCCCTACTAGATATTTGGAAATTTTTAATATATTGAATATAAAAACCTCACAGTCATGTTGAGTGAGAGATTGTCCATGTGCAACTAGGGCTCTGACAGTGTGCATTTTTTCATACTACTGTCAAGAATCAACTTAAAGGACTTCTCGCGCAAAATGAACCTAGGTGTCAATACCACATGGGTAACGAGTCAACCATTCTTAGGGATATGTTGACATGTAATCGATACGGCCAGTTTTATTGCGAACTGATAATTACCTTACAACACTAGTTGTCAGGGCATATTTGAAGTCAAAATTAATCGCTATTTTATAACACTCCAAATAGCTCCACACTTACATGGTAGCATAATGAGGGACACTAAATGCAAACCAAAGCATTGAGAACGTTGTAAGTGTACAGACAGTTTATAACAAATATAGTTTCAAAGACCGTACGCTATACAGGCGCCATCTCGGCAAAACAGTCTCGACCAGTCGAACCAAACCCAATTTGCTCAATATAGCAAATAATCGCACCAACGTAAAACAACTTGTCTAGTGTACTTACTCGGTAGATAATTGTCATCTGGTCCCTCCGGTATGTATCGCCGCTTCCAATTTATTTATGGAACATTGAAAAAAAAGTTTCAAGTACAGCCCTGTTATCAGAGAGGGATAATCTTCAGACTGTACAAAACACTGCATCTCTTGCCAATGTCGCGATGCAACAGGCCCCACTTCGTGCAACACATGCACTCCTGTTCAGTGTCCATAGCTTCACAATGTCTGCAGGTACACCAACAGGTTCCCGAAGTTGCAGGCTTGTGGCATTGAGAACCGCTAGCTCTCTCTCTTGTAGCCCCTGCACGGAGCTCCTGCAGCTCGTCTGGTGCTAGCTATGGGCAATACTTGTGCGCCTTCTTCCTCTTCTTCTTCTTTGGGTTAATGTCAGATTGCATCCAACTTAAGGTGCATACACCGCCACCAACTGTACCGGAGTGTGAGGCCGGTCATGGCCCACCCAATTCAGCACCACCCACCTCACCCCACCACCCTAGAAATTAAAATACAGCCCACTACCCCCCCACTCCACTACCTACCCTCCCCTTTCCCTTTCATCAACTCGTGAACCATCTCCCCTGTGACGTCAGTGACACCCATAAACTCCCTAGTAGCTCCCACCACAACATCAATCCTAGCATTCCGGCCCTTAACCTGACTACAAACATTCATCACACTACACAGAAATGCCGAAAACTCAACCCTGCCCACCACCAACGAATCCTTACCAACCACACATTAATGCTTACACGTCTCAGACAGCACCACATTCTGAATACCCATACCGTCCTCCAACACTGGGCCTACAACCCGCCCCTTCTTCACCTGCACACCTACCCCAAGTCCCCCCACTTTCTGCACTGCTTCCAAATACATTCAAATTTACGATGTAGGGTACCGTACCAACGTTTTATTTATTCTTGTCTTGGCTGGCACACCATGTAAGACATTGGGCTACGGAGTCAAAATTTTCACGATAAGGTAAATATTTGTGTTCTGAACCTCTGTGTTTTGGTTAGCTAGCTAGCTAGCTAGCAATGCTACCATACTAGCAATGCTATGCTATTTCTGCATCAAGTGTATGCGTTAGTTACGATTGAATACAAAGATTATGGTTCCGTGAAACCAAAATGACACCAAATTGTGCAGCTGTAACAATACCTACTGATGTATATTTAATATATTGCAATTATATTATGAGTAATACGTTAATTATATCTGGCTGGCAAATTATACAAACACAACAACGTAGTGATTTCAATGTAGCAATATGTCATATTCATAGCTTTGCCCATCTGTGCATAAACACTGAATACAGTGCCTTGCGAAAGTATTCGGCCCCCTTGAACTTTTCGACCTTTTGCCACATTTCAGGCTTCAAACATAAAGATATGAAACTGTAATTTTTTTGTGAAGAATCAACAACAAGTGGGACACAATCATGAAGTGGAGTAAAATGTATTGGATATTTCAAACTTTTTTAACAAAAACAAACTGAAAAATTGGACGTGCAAAATTATCCAGCCTGCTTAAATTAATACTTTGTAGCACCACCTTTTGCTGCGATTACAGCTGTAAGTTGCTTGGGGTATGTCTCTATCAGTTTTGCACATCGAGAGACTGAATTGTTTGCCCATTCCTCCTTGCAAAACAGCTCGAGCTCAGTGAGGTTGGATGGAGAGCGTTTGTGAACAGCAGTTTTCAGTTTTTTCCACAGATTCTCGATTGGATTCAGATCTAGACTTTGACTTGGCCATTCTAACACCTGGATATGTTTATTTGTGAACCATTCCAATGTAGATTTTGCTTCATGTTTTTGATCATTGTCTTGTTGGAAGACAAATCTCCGTCCCCGTCTCAGGTCTTTTGCAGACTCCATCAGGTTTTCTTTCAGAATGGTCCTGTATTTGGCTCCATCCATCTTCCCATCAATCAATTTTAGCCATCTTCCCTGTCCCTGCTGAAGAAAAGCAGGCCCAAACCATGATGCTGCCACCACCATGTTTGACAGTGGGGATGGTGTGTTCAGGGTGATGAGCTGTGTTGCTTTTACGCCAAACATAATGTTTTGCATTGTTGCCAAAAAGTTCGATTTTGGTTTCATCTGACCAGAGCACCTTCCTCCATATGTTTGGTGTGTCTCCCAGGTGGCTTGTGGCAAACTTTAAACAACACTTTTTATAAATATCTTTCAGAAATGTCTTTCTTCTTGCCACTCTTCCATAAAGGCCAGATTTGTGCAGTATACGACTGATTGTTGTCCTATGGACAGACTCGCCCACCTCAGCTGTAGATCTCTACAGTTCATACAGAGTGATCATGGGCCTCTTGGCTGCATCTCTGATCAGTCTTCTCCTTGTATGAGCTGAAAGTTTAGAGGGACGGCTGGGTCTTGGTAGATTTGAAGTGATCTGATACTCCTTCCATTTCAATATTATCGCTTGCACAGTGCTCCTTGGGATGTTTAAAGCTTGGGAAATCTTTCTGTATCCAAATCCGGCTTTAAACTTCTCCACAACTGTATCTCTGACCTACCTGGTGTGTTCTTCATGATGATCTCTGTGCTTTCAACGGACCTCTGAGACTATCACAGAGCAGGTGCATTTATACGGAGACATGATTTCACACAGGTGGATTCTATCTATCATCATTAGTCATTTAGGTCGACATTGGATCATTCAGAGATCCTCACTGAACTTCTGGAGAGAGTTTGCTGCACTGAAAGTAAAGGGGCTGAATAAATTTGCTCGCCCAATTTGTCAATTTTTTATTTGTTAAAAAAGTTTGAAATATCCAATAAATTTCGTTCCACTCCATGATTGTGTCCCACTTGTTGTTGCTTCTTCACAAAAAATTACAGTTTTATATATTTATGTTTGAAGCCTGAAATGTGTAACATTTGCCCTGTCTAACCATGCCATTACCCTTTTTTCGACTCATGGGCTGTTTATTGTGTTGTTGTAGATGTATGTGTCTTGGTGTTTGATGGTTCTTTATTCCTGGTTCTATGTTTAGTACAGTATTCCCTGGTATATGGTGTTATTTGTAGTCCCTTCGTATATTCCTTAGTTGAATGTCCATCCCAGGTTTTTAGGTTTTCCCTTTAAGGTTTCGACCATATATGGTCCTTCCTGTGTTGAGTTTATTTCCTGTTCCCATGATTCCTCACGTGTCCTTGTTATCCAATCCCTGTTGGTTATTGTGTTCACAGCTGCACTGTCTTAGTCATCACTCCCCTATATTAGTTTGTGTCTGTCAGAGTTAGGGTGCTGGTCATTAAGGATTGTCGTATGTGTTCTTGCCTGTTACCAGCATCATGTCTCGTGAGTAAATACAATCTTCTTCCTAGTATTCCTTTGGTTCTGGTCTGCCTTGTGTTCAAGTTTTTCTAGTCTACAATTCCTCAGTCCCTTTTGTTATCTGTATAGTCCTTAGGGTTTTGTCATTTTTCAGTTTGCATTATATAAATATATATATATATATACTTTGTCTTCAGTTCTCCTGCCGCATAGTTTTGGTTTGAAAAATAAGCTCTAAGATCTTTTTTTATACTTTGTGGATGAGTTCTGATTCACCATCATTACAAAATGTGGCAAAAGGTCGAAATGTTCAAGGGGCCGAATACTTTCGCAAGGCACTGTACGTGAGTTGTATGTATAATTATAAAGATTGACTTACAGCAAACTAAGACTACTTGCTTTTTCTTTCATAATCATAGGATGGGATTGACTCTACAAACTCCACTGCTTCTACAAGCTACCCAGCAAACTTCTCCTTCAATTATCCAGTATTGTTACCTTACCAGTCAGCTAAATGTCACAGGCCTATTATGAATAATGCTGTTTATTAACAAATCATTGTTTGAGTTCACAACAAAATGTATTAGCATTGAATGTAATAGATTTGTGTTACTTGACTACAATTATAAGATTATGAAGGGCTAATTTTGGAAAGCCTTTCACGTTTGTGTCATAATATATTAGTGTTGTAGGTCAAGCAAATAACCAAAAATAATAACAATTCTCAAATAGTTTCAGGACCGATTCCTAAAAGTGACAGTAGGTGTTAGCCAATAGTCTACAAAACACTAAACACAACGTTAGCAATGCAAGTTATTTGCACCTACTATAGGCTAGCATAGATGTATGCTTACTGTTTTGTTGGTCAATACAAATGCGTTCACAATACCACAGTCTCACTTTTCCACACTAATGTATTTCCATGAGACTGGGCTGTTGTGAACGCATTTGTATTGACTAATAAAACATAATAAGCATACATCTATGCTAGCCTATTTTCACCTACAGTAGGCTAGCATAGATGTAAATATATTTGCAACAGTAAGCACAACGTTCTCAATGCAAGCTACCGGTATTTGCACCTTCTGTAGGCTAGCATAGATGTATGCTTACTGTTTTGTCAGTCAATACGAATGTGTTCACAATAGCCCCATCTCACGTTTCCAAACTAATGTATTTCCGTGAGACTGGGCTGTTGTGAACGCATTTGTATTTACCTACAAAACAGTAAGCACAAAGTTCGCAATGAAAGCTATTTGCACCTAGAGTAGGCTAGCATAGATGTAAATATAGCCTACTGTAGGTGCAAATAGTTTGAATTGCTAAAGTTGTGCTTACTGTTTTGTAGGCAGATACAAATGCTTTCACAACAGCCCAAAATACATTAGTTTGGAAATGTGAGACTGGGCTTTTGTGAAATCATTGTATTTACCTACAAAACAATAAGCACAATGTTAGAAATGTAAGCTATTTGCACCTACAGTAGGCTAGCATAGTTGTAAATATAACAATGAGAGCTCAGCTGACTGACATAAAAAACAAACAAAATACTCACTTTATACTAAGGCATCCGTCCCTGCAGGCTTTGGCTGGTGTTTTCAACCTGATAACCTTCGGTATCCTCAAATAAGTTGTGGATCAAAGCTGGGGTGGTCTGTTACACATACTGGCGGTGCCGTTTCCTCAGCAGATTCTGCAATTTCTTCAAAAAGAAAATGGCATTGCTGAAATTCACGACAGCAATAGGACTCTATCTGTGTCCATATACACACAGTGAGAGCACTGAACCCACCAGTCTGCCCCAGCTTGTGTCTGCCCGGGCTCTTGCTCCTTAGCATCAGTCAGGTCTCGTTTCTCTACTGCAGTAGCAGCTAGGGCAGCCTGTTGTTCCTCATTCATCCGCAACTCTTCCTTGCTGTATTGCGGCTCTTTCGGGCAGCCACAAGCATTGGATTCATGCACCTGTTCTTCAAAATCCCCTTCTGTCATATTATTTTCAAAACTACCCTTAGCCATTGTGGTTAGCCTACTAAAGTATTACTCAGTTTTTTCCACAGAGCAATAGCCTGTTCGCTTGGCTTCAAGATGGCTGACAGTTTTTGAAATTCTGGAAGTGAGGTCCCACCCCCTATGGGCGGGTTGAAAACATGCGAAAGTAGCTCCTCCTGCTGGCTATAGTTCATAGCCTCTTGACAATTTTTGCGTAATCTGAGGCATTTTTCCCATACAAACAATACAGAGACTTCACATCTCAGGGGGATATGAGGGATTGATGTAAATTATTTCTAAAAACTACCAGTTTTGTACTGCTACAAAGCTTAATGCTAATCGGTGAAGTATTCCTTTAAGCTCCTCCATAGACAGATCCATAGACAGATCACCAGACATTTCACCTTACCCCCATTTAACACCTCCAACTTCAACAACTTATCTCTTTGTGCCCCACTATCCACCACAATAACAACCCTACCACCATTCAAACACCTAGCATCCATCTCCCTCCCAACCTATTCCCTAATCACCACAGTTAGTGACACTGGATGCATCACCTATTTACAGAAACCTCATGTACTTAAAACACTACTTAATAGCAAAACCTCATTAGTGGGGGGTCTGCAGCCTGTATACAGTAAATGTATAGCGTGTACATGATATGGTGTGGTATGCAAGGTAGAATGTATGGAACGAGTGAATGTGGAGATGAAGTGTGTTCAGTAACTGCACCTGTTGAGTATGTTTCTGTGTGAATAGAGACCGAATTGATGTTAGCATGTGACTTCACTGACAGCTCACCGAATGAGTCATATGTGAGAAATCTACATGGTCATCTGTCACGTACAGACCTTCTAACCTCTGTCTGGTTGTGCTCAACGGGAGGAGTCAGGGACCTGCATCCAGTATCTGAGTCTGAGTGCCCATTGGTTCCATGTTCTTCTTCGGGTCTGGTGGGGTCCAGTCGATTTCCATCCATATTATGTTCAGTTCCAGCTAGTGCAGCTAACAGGACATGGTCTGGTAAGTGTTCAGGTATATTATGACTTTCCAACCCTACAGGTCCTGGAGTAGCTGGATCTTTTACTAAGATACAGGTAGTATTTCTCTGAGGCAAAGTCAGTTGTTCATGGAGGATAAGTGGTCTCTTCTCTGTTCTCGTTCCCGGTATCCTCAACCAGTTACCTGAGGCGCAGTCTTCATCTGAATCAGAGTTGATGCTCTCATCTCTTCTGTATGTCGGTCTGTTTTCCTCGTCTTTGTTTGTGTTTTCGTTTCTTTTCTGGAGGTGGGATGATTTCAACAGGTAGATCGTTTACTAGTAATAGGAGATTACGGTGCAGTGTTCTGGTTTTTCGCTGGTCTCCGGTGTCAGAAAAGACAATGTATACTGGACTATCAGACCGTTGCTTTTTGACTTTGTAAACAGTCTCCTCTCATTATGATCTTAATTTGCCTGGCCCTCCACGTTCACTGAGATTCCTGACCAGAACCTGGTCTCCTGGTTGCAGCACCATTCCCTTGACTTTCCTGTCATAAGTTACTTTCCCTCTTGTACTGGACTCTTTGCTATTTTCACTAGCAATCTGGTAGGCTTCTGACATTCTCTCAGCCCATTTATTCGCATATCCTCTAGGTGAGTATGGTTCCTTTTCCTCTCTGAACCCAAACAACAAGTCAACAGGAAGATATGGATGACGGCTGTAGAGGAGGAAAAAGGGTGACTAGCCTGTGGATTCATGTCTGGTACAGTTGTAAGCGGGTACAACATGCGGGAGGTGGTCCTTCCACCGCAGTTTCTCACTTTCAGTCAATGTCCTCAGCATCTTGAGTATGGTGCGGATCAATCGCTCTGCCAGATTTCCTTGCGGGTGGTAGGGTGATGTTCTTGAGTGTCCAACTCCAGACAGTTGTTGCAATGTTTCAAATAGCTTATTTTCAAATTCATGGCCCTGGTCGTGATGGAGTTTGGAGGAGTATTCAAATCGGGGTATGAAGTCACTGAAAATACGCTCAGCAGCTGTTTTACCGCTCTTGTTCTTTGTGGGATATGCCTGAGCAAATCTGGTGAAGTGATCAATCACTACTAAAATATATTCATAACCTCCACAACTGGCTTCCAAGTGTAAGTAGTCAATGCACACTAGTTCTAAAGGGAAGCTGGATGTAATGCTACCCATAGGAGCACAAACGTGTATGGTAGGTTTCTTGGCTTTAATGCATAGGCATCTTTGTGTGACATAGTCCTCTATTTCTTTTGCCATAAAGGGCCAGTAGAATCTCTCCCTAGCAAGATGAAGTACTCTATCGGTGCCCACATTGCCCATCTCATTGTGTAGATATTTCAATGCTAGTGTTCTGTATTTGGAAGGGAGAACCAACTGCTTCCGTTCATTTGTTCTACGATAAAGGAAGTAATTTTCCTGATGTAGCCTGCTCATCATGTAGCCTGCTACAGTTTTCCGTATGTCATCTGTCAATTTGGTGTTTGACACCTTTAACTCGATTATCTGGTTTATGGCTTGGTCCTCTCTTTGTGCTTTTACAAGGTCACCATGGCTGATGGTTGGCAGGTTAGTATATGGCTTTTGGTGGTGGTCTGGGGAGGAGGTGTTGAGTGCTGCCACGCAGGCTATATCTTTGCATTTAGCTGGCTGACTTCTCCCTGCCTCATCTGAGAACTCCTCTGTGCAAGTCATCTGGTAGGTCTCCATATCCAAGGGGAGGCGAGACAGTGTGTCTGCATCCACATTTGACTTTCCGGGCCTGTATTTGATGTCAAACTGGAAGTCCGAGAGCTCACCAACCCACCTATGGCCAACTACATTAAACTTTGCTGTGCTCATTACATAGGTCAGCGGGTTGTTGTCTGTGTAGATGGTGAAGTGTGGAGAGTAGTACAGGTAATGGTGAAATGTCTCACACACAGCCCATTTCAACTCTGCGCAGGTGGTAATTGCATTCGGCTGGTGTGAGCATTTTTTAACCATATCCAATAACTCTCAATTTTCCATTCTGATGCTGATAAAGGACAGCTCCTAGGCCCTTGTCTGATGCATCTGTATGCAGTGTGAGGGGCAGGTTAAAGTCTGGATATGCAAAGACAGGTGGATTCGTTAGGAGAGAGACCAATTGTTCAAGGGCTTCCTGATGTTCGGGTGTCCAGTTTACATGTTCTTTGGAAGGCAACTGTGGATGTTTTGCAGTTTTTCCCGGGCTGACATCTGGGCTTTCTCTGGTTTAGTTTGAAGTAGGTCATAGATCGGTTTTGCAACCCAATGTATGAACGGTAATAGCCCAGGAACCCGGTCAGCTTCCTTACTTCCCCAACTGTCTGTGGTCTCCTGTTTACCAAGCTTCGTACCGCTTCCAAGTCACATGGGTCTATTTTGACTCCCTCAGCTGACACGAGGCGACCCACATACCTGACTTCTGGTTTGAACAGCTCACATTTTTCAGGCCTCAGTTTCACTCCATGGCGCCGGAGAGCCTGGATAACTTTGTGGAGTGCCTCAACATGTTCTTCAAATGTTTTTGCATAGCAGAGTACATCATCAAGATAGGGTGTGCAACAGTCATA
>JACXGM010035244.1:0-11736 GCA_016801145.1 Umbra pygmaea | reverse complement strand
AGATTGGTATATTCTAGTGTTAGACGTGAAACACAATCAGACAAAACTTCTCTATCTTACTCTTAGTTCACCCACAATAAATAAGCTAGTGTTTTCTAGCTAGCTAATAACTACAGCAGTAGCTAAGTTACAGTACTCATTCCACTAACCTAACAAACAGCTAACGTTAGCTAGATAACATGTGCATGCACGAGCACTACGGTTGTGTCCCGGTTTTAGTTCGGGTAAATCTGGCCACCCAATTTTAAATAGCAACGTTGATAGAGCTCGCTAACTATTTTAACCATGTATTATCATTTCAAGGAATGTGCTTCATTCTGAAGTGTACGTTTGCAAGCTCTAGCACAGTGCCCTCCAAGACAAAAAACCCTAAGAATTATTTGTCCGCAGTCCCTAGTTATAGCACAGGTTTGAATGCAGTTGGGGTTGGGCATCCCTGTTTTGATATACAATAAATCAGAAACCCACTAAGTTAAACATTTAGCTATAGTTTATAACCATATTTCTACAGTCAAACATTTAACTAACACATTTTGTCCTAAGATAGAAAAAAATCCTGTTCTAAAACAAGTGTATTTATGTACATAAAGTACCCAGTAGGAAAGTGTGTAGGCCTAACTGTCAAAATATATTAATATTGACAATTTTCCTTAAAATACCTATTTTTTCTAAAATATTGTTCTTTGCAGGAGGACTATTCCAGCATAGAAAATGCTGCCCGCAATCTGGTGACTCTGCTCTCCAGAGCACAGTCCAGTAACACACCAGTTCCAAGACACAACCAATCATCTGGTCAGACCACTATCCCAACTCTTGACCGGAACCCTGGCCAGACTACCCTCCCGGATCTTGGCTGGATCCCTGGTCAGACCACAATCCCAAGTCTTTGCCAGATCCCTGTCACACTTCCAGTGGATGGCCATGCATCAGATCGGACAGCCCAAGTTTAAGGTAGTGGACGTACAATGCACCATAATGAGATGCAAAGGTGGATAATATAGTCTGTCATTTAATTGTGTCAATTTTGAAGAATGAGAAATGTGTCATTACATGTACTAAAAAAAGGAACTGGATTCAGATTGTTTCCAGGGTACTTTCGAAGGGGTAGTATCAGAGGCAAGAAACTCCAACCAGCTACAGTGAAGATGGCTGTGACAAAATATCTTAGGTTGCAGTTTTTCCTGCTCCCTGGGCCTACAGACAAAACACCAAAGGCAAGCCAGGAGATTCGCCTTCTCGAAGCGGGTTTAGGAAAACGTGCCCTGACAATTGAGGAGGATGCTGGCCATGAGGAGGTAAAAGTTTTTGTAACTGCAACTCTATGCTTTATTTATGACAACATCCCTATCAATAATGAATCAATGTAAATAAGAATTGTTGCTGATCTTGATACAGTCCAAACTGACTTGCTATTTTACATTGTTTGTGACATTTACATTCAGATTGTCAGGCAACTAGAGGATGTATACCCTAAATTGAAGAACTTGTCTGGTGGCTGGCTTTTCTACAAAGCTTCAGGTATGCTAGATTTAGGCTGTACGAAGGAGAAAAATGCCAGTCTATACGTTGTTATTTGACCAATTTAGGTGCATCAGATGGCCCTGTGGTTGAAGAGCGAGGTTGCTGGTAAATGTTCTGTTACCCTAACACTTTTGAAAACAATATGCCAGTACAAACCAAAGGCTTTAATGTTTCTTATTTATTCTCAACTCACTAATAACATTCAGTCCACATTCCTATGACTTTTTTTTACAATTTAAGACGGGCATCCAGAGGTACCTGTGACTGCTGACCGCGAAGCACTGTAGTAAAACAATCACATAGAGCCAGAAGGGTGCATTTACAAAATGCAAGACGTAGTTAATTTCGAGTCGCTTACATTTTTTTTTTTTGGTTTGTTTTTACTTTTTAAACTTCTCGTGAAGTCCAGGCAAAAAGTATTAAATAGGAATCGCAGAGAAAGACTGATCCTGCAATGCAGGCTGCACAGGCAACGCATGCAAAGACGTTCCGCTAATTATTACTTTCCGTAATAATTACCTACACCGTTTGTACTTTAAATATGGCGCCTGTTGAAACCATTCACCAAAACACTAGTGTGACATCCCTACTACGTTTTCACCTAGACCAATCAGCGATTTTGCCGAGCTGAAACCATTGATAAGACCGCCCAACGGTGCTGCCGGCACGAGCTTACAAAAGAGGCTGCCAGCCTGCTAAAAAACTGCGAAAAGTTCAAGTTCCAGAATTCAGAAGGGTAATGGAGACACATCTATAACCAGGTGGAACGGTGAATTTCACGGTTCTACATGGTAATAGAGACGAGGCATAAGTTGCTCCCGAAATTCCTGTACTAACTGTAAGTCACTCTGGATAACAACATCTGCTAAATGACTGAGATGCAAATCAAAATCATGTCACAAAAATTATTTTGAAATTTAGTTTGAAACTACTTTGACATCCTTCAATCGATATAAAGTAGACATCCTCGGGAGAGGCAATTCTGTTATGTATTTTTTTTAATTAATAGTTTGTAAGCTGACATTTTATATTCTGACAGCCGTTTGTAAATGTTTGCAGTTGTTCATCTATACTTAAAAAATCTGGGAATAGTGTTCAGGCTGTCCTAATTTCAGATGTATTGCATTGTTTTAAATGTTTTCTCCATGTTTCTTGTATGTGTTTATTGCAGGAGGTAGCGGACAGCGCAATTTGTCTGTTGTACCAACAGAGTCTGAGGGCTATACAGGGAGGACTTTGAAGGCTGTCACATCAAATGGGAAATACTTACTTTACATTGCTCCTCTACAAGAGGACATTAACACATCTCCTTTGCCACATGATGCCCCGGAGTTTTCGAAAATGCCCAAGGCAGTGTGCAAAAACTGTGGAGTTACTATGCCGCTACAGTTTTTGGCACTTCACATTGAAACTTGTGAGGTTTTTGAATTTGTAAGTTCACTAAAGATGCACAATATAATATTTTGTGTTTTCTTCATACACACACTGCTCATACCTTTACCATAAGCTCATTAATGTTTCACTATGTAAAACATTTGGTATTGAAGTTCTAAACATTGTTTATCATCATTTTAATATTGGTACTGTACAGTATGTTGGTTTTTATTATTTTCATATACTAATATTATAATAAATGTTTTGTAAGGTTCTGCATAATTCAAGTTGTAAAGTAATGCAGTCATATCATTGATATTCAACAGGATGGAGAACTTGACCTTATTTGTGTAGATGACAAGCAAACAAAAAATTCAGGAAACCTTGCAAGGAATGGAAACGTGGTTGGTTATGACATTTTTCCTCTCCTGTTAGATGTATTGGTTATATAACATGAATATTACCCTGCCTTTGTCTATGTATGTATTGCTTGAGTAAAAACATGCCTAAAGTTAGAGGTTAAAGTTTTCAAATTTACTGACAAAATGTCTAGAATTCAACATAACTTTTAAATTAATAAACCTGTCTCCAGGACACCTGTCCGATCTGTGAGCAACAGTTCCCAAAAGATGTGATTGTACACCATGCCAGTCTCTGTGGTGAAAGGTAATGCTATCGCCTTGAAAATGAATCCCATTTCTACATTTCTATTTTATGCATGTACACAGCTTGCTTTATCAATTCATAAACACGAAAATACAACACATGTATGAAAGATCCACAGAGATTATGGACACATCTTTGGAGGGTAGAGACTCGGGAGGCAGTGCAGGTGTCTTGGAAGAGTGTGTAGCTGGGCCATCGGGCACATCAGCTCCTTCCTACAAAGCACCAGAGCATGGTTTGTGTCCAGCTACTTTTGCTGGACACAAACCAGCAAAAGTAGCTGGACACAAACCAGGCTCTGGTCCAGCTACTTTTGCTTCCTGAATAGTGATAATAACAACTATCAACTTAAAAACAAATAATATCTATGCCACCAGGTTTTGAAACTGAAATTTAACATTCTGAATTTGTTATGTTGAATTGAAAATTTGGATATATGGTATTGAAAATGTGTATTTGAAGTAAGGCACAACCGAAATCTAAGATTGTATTTTACTTTTATAAAATATAGTTGTTTAAAATTGAATTTAAACTTCTTTGCAATCAACTTATTATTTCAAATTATTTTGAGGTCTAAATTGATTTTTTTAGAAGTTAATTTCAACAAGCTTAAGTGCTCAAATGTTTCCGTTTTTAGTTTATATTTAATATTCAGACACTGAATTTAATAGCTGCATTATTAATAGAATTGTAACCTAAAAATAAATTGAAATAAATCCTGGTGGCACAGATATCACTGCATAACAAATATAATGATGACAACATTACCACCTTAAACTGATGAGTGTGTTGTTTTTCAGAATGGAAGAATATGCATGACCCATTAAGTGCAGCTCTTCTCTTCAGGAAAAAATTGCTTGAAGAGCAGGAAAGACAAAGACCCCTTTGTTTCTTTGTTGATCTTCATGACAGTGTGGTGGACAGAAACAAGTCTATTGTGTCCTTTTACAAGGCCCCAAAAGTAAATTGGGCCAGTCCCCTCCACTGCACATTGGAAGGTAATGGGCAACATTTCCGTCTCAGTTTTTTCAGTATGCCTATACATCATGGTATTGGTGGCCAATATGGCCCAAAATTCATTTCTCGATATATTATTGAGGTTTTACGATATACATCTATATATATCTAGATGCGGCTCTCCTAAAAAAATCTATAGCCACCTATTGACCGAGTCCTGCCAAATTATACTGAAATAAATATTGAAGGGATTTATTTTTTCATTTGTGAGATGGGCATTGTGAGAAGGTTGTGACTACGGAATTCTACACATTACACCTTTAACAGACCACAAGCTAGTGTGCACTATACTCCTTGTACAGTTTATAATATTGTGTTGTAGGTGATGCTGCCATTGGAGATGGTGTCAATAGGCATTTCATAAGCATGTCCATATGTGCTCTACAAAGAGGCTTTCACATGAATTACGGTATGTTGATGAACTTGTTTATGAATTGTTTATTAATGATTAAATTGCATACAGTGCTGGAAAATAAGTCAGCATTTCTATACTTTTAATCAGATAACATTTTGAATATAAATCTATAGAGCACGTAATATAATGGTTCTTTGAATCCTTTTGAATCTACCCACTTGTCTTCCATGCAGGAAACACAGATGTGACCCTTCTTTTTGAAGGACAGCCAGATCACCTGGTGCCATGCACATCCCAGGTCCTGGTTGACAGTGACCTTTTCCTGGTTGCTGGCCGAATGGTGGGGCACGCCTTCTTACATGGTGGCCCTGCTCTGTCAGGAATCAGTTCAGCTGTGGTGGATGTGTTGTTTGGGGCTTCTCCAGAAACAACAACTATAACACTCGAGGATTGCCCTGATATTGATCAGCGGCTAACAATTTCACTTGTATGCTATATGTAGATCTCACGTTTTTCATAAGTATTAAAGTACAGCTTACATATGGTTTATCATCAACTTGATAAATCTTTTTTCTTCCTGAAGCTAAAGGGTGAAAAGGAGCTGAGTGACGAAGATAAAGCTGCAGTCTGGGCCTTGGCAGACGTCTGGGATCTCCCAGGGGTAACCCAACAAAATCGTAGATGGCTCTTCAACCGTCTCCTTTAGCATGCGGTAAATACCATTTATAGTATATAATCTTAATAGCAAAAATAACGTTAAGACATGTGAGATGTATCTTGACAGGAAATAATGTGGTTATTACTGTGTCAGAGGGTAACAAGGCTAACACTGTTGCAATCTGTGGAGTAGCAGATAATGTATTGTCTGTGTAGATAGCCTGAAAGGAAAACGTTTGGGGTGTAGAAACATGTGGGCATGCACATTTAAAATACAGTACAGGTTTTGCTATATGCTTATGTATTTGCTTGGGGTTGGAAAATTGTTACATTTAGGCAACAATGGTTTTGATTTACAGCTGAGACGCTTCCCATTCGAATAGTGTATCACATCATGTTCACATGCCAATCTATATGTTTGTTTGAGAGTGGGGACAACCCAAGGTATGGGATGAAGAGGTTTAAACGTAAAAGTATAAATCAGACGTGTTTCTGAATTACTCTGATGGTCAATGAGAAGTTTAAATAATACTATATACTATTCCTATGTTAGATGCCTTAAATGTCTACTTGCAATTTTGGTTTTAAGGTCTTGGGAAGAACTGCGAAACAAATCAAGCAGTTCAGAAAGGGCATAAGAGAAACTGGTGTGTGGCCGCTTCTGACTGAAAGGAGAGATGTTGTTCAGCTCATGTTCCCCCGAACAAAAGATGCTGGAGTCAGCCCTGAGGTGAGTTGTCTGACATTTAATATCAATACCATAGATTGTATATATCACTGGATGTAACATGTGACGTCACCCATTGGTTTGTGAAGATCTGATTCAGGTCATCGAACGGCCGCAGACATCTTGGTTGTGGATGTGACGATTTTAGACGAGAGGGAGGAGTAATATAGCTAGCTAACTGATATTAATTGGGGTGCTAATGAAAAACAGGTTTAAAACAAAATTTAATGTTACTTACAGGAAAAACTGAACTGCCAACTCCTTTGAGTGTCTTGTTGTACAACCGAACGCCATAGCCACGCCCTAAACGACCCTTTGCTTTATCACCGATTTTAAAGTCAATGAGACCATATTTTTAAAAAAAAATACATTATTATATATTGCAGAAGGCTTAAATATAGCAATTGAGATCATATACTCATTATAAAAGTGTTTACTGAGGTAAAAAATCAAGTGAGAAGTGTTTCTCATTCTCATGGACTATAACAGAAACCAAGCTCTTTTGCAACCAGACGTATCGCCCCCACTTGGAATTTAGATAGAATGCAGGTTTAAGGCACTTCCTCATTTGTGTCACTTTGACAAATCGGAAGCTCACCCTGTGATCAATACTAATATGTGGGATATCAGGTGTGCTATGTTAGCATGTTTTCCTTGAAAGTTTTGCAAGAATTAACCTTTTTGTCCTTCTCCTTTCTGCAATTGAATGGAATAGATATTACTCGACCAGATTGTCTGGCCTCATGAGAACACACATGATGAGGAGGATGATGACGAAGGATACCCATTAGAAACCAAGTGTCGAATTTCTGGGTTTCTCCGACACTTTGTGGAGACAGGTACTTTATTATTTACTCCAAATTAGTCAGATATTATCGAGAGATTTAAATGTCTAAATAATAACTTGTTTTGACACTTTGTTACTTTGCAGCATCCCAACAGGCACTAAAAGAACTCCTCCGATTCTGGACAGGATGGGAGGTCCTGTCAACTGACTTGCAGCTGGAGGTGGTAAAATCGAATGCCCCAAAAGCCTCAACTTGTTTCAAGTGTCTACGTATACCAGGGCACTACACTGATTACAAAGATTTCAGCTACAACCTTCAGGCATGCATAGCGACATGCGACACAGGTTTTGGCCTTATCTGATGGGGCGTTGATAAACTTGGGGAAGAAACTGTATATAGTCTTAAAGCATTGTGATAATGGTACTGCCCTGTCTTTCCTGTTCCTTTTCATGCAGTTTGTGTAATAGTAAAATACTAAACAGAATGTGTGCTGGAAATATTCAACACAAATATTTCTTATCTTTAAGTTTATTTAGAGTAACAAATGCTATACTTGAATACGAAATAATACAGTGTGTAATTGTTTACAATATTTCCTCTTTACATTGCAGAATTCAATTGCATATGTATGGTTTGAAAAAACAAAAAATAAACATTTGTTAAGTAATGTCTTACTCTTTATGGTGTCTATCCCATAATAACCATAATCTTCTGAACGGTGGCAAGGTAAATGGCTGCAGCATCTGAGTAGGGAACATTGGGATTCGGGAGTGTGGCTATCTGTTCATCAGTAAGTTCTTGCTGGTTCTTGCTGAACCTCAGGCACATGCACTCCTTCAGCTTCGTACACTCCCTCAGCATCATTAGACACCAGGCCATCCACGCCATAGTTCTCGTCTACCTAGGGCAAAAACAGCCAAGGAGAATGTTGAAATTATGATGTTTTTTTTTTCTACAGACTTGAACAAGTTATTTATTATTAATTGTCTCATAGAATAACATTAGCCATGAAGGCTTTGTGTCATTTCTGGCAGAATGTATCAGTGTTGTGATTTAATTTGTGAAATAAAATGAATGCACACTTGATATGGATCTTCCAGCTCTCCGAATGTAGTCCAAAGCTGCAGAGGTGACTGGTTGTTAGCCGTCCGGAGCTTGTAATTGTTCCACCCCTCTTGGAAAAAAGCTAGATGCCTTTGAAGCTGGGGCAGGAAACTCCAATGCAGTGCATAAAGATGCACTTCATCATCTGGATTGAGTAAACCCTCAGCTTCAAGACTGTAGAACAAGTGGTGGAACTGATCTAGAACGTGTTGGTATACGTCCCTCCATAGTCTTTCAATTCTGAAAAAGACAGGCCAGTGAATACATGTGCTTTAGTGCATGAGGAAACAGCCTTCATAAATCACGCATTTGATTGTGTGAACACGGATGCAGGGCTCTACGCTTTTTCCCCAAGGAGTACATGTACTCCTAATTAAGAAACTGTCAGAGCACACAAAGAAATTTAGGAGCGCATTGAAAAATGTTCAAGTAACACAGAATTTATACTTTTTCCTTTTACCAGTGTTTTTCCGACATTTCTCTCACTTTGACTGCACTGCGTTGTCACAGAAAACTACTGCAGTTGGCGCATGACTCCTTGCGGAATGTGGGAGTTGTAGTTTTTTTTAACAATTAGAAGCGGGGGAAAAATGCATTATGGTAGGTTGTAATTTTTACTTGCACACTGTGCTCGTAAATCATTTATCCTTGTCTCACGTCTATTTTTAGGAGCAAATACTTGTGAAATGGGGGCACTGTAGAGCCCTGGGATGATGTTTAGCACATACAATCTTATACCTTTGATTATGGACACTTCGCCCAGTGATGTGTGATTGCCTCCCCTCCCCTCGATTTATCACCATGAATTGGGCGACCTCAATGTTCTCTCCACCCATGTCCGATCTGACTCTTGAAGGCAAACCAAAGCGATTGATGGCTCCCAGAAAGCTCCCGAGGACAGTGGTGGCTCTATTGTTTGTGGCAGCAGTAAGGAAGGTTATCATACGGCTAAGGGCATCGATGCCACCATGGACCACAAACCTCCATCTGCGGGAAGATTTTGCTGAATTAAAGGTACAATATGTAGTTTTCCAAAACAATAACAAAAGATGCACTTTGCATTAAAAAAACAAACATCATTATGCCTATATATATTTCTTAGTTGTATATTTACATTATCCTAAATATCTCCACCAACTTTCAAACACAGAGAAATTTTTTATATAATTCAAAGACACGGGACGTTTCATTTTGTCTTCCGTCAATGGCGTCATATAACCTTTGCTCTAGTTGCTCTAAGTTCCAGGGAACCACCAAACATGACATGAATAGTAAAGTTATAATATTTTTAACAATATATTACTTTGTCAGTGAAAATTTTTTTCTCCCGTAGACGCTAGATTGGAAGGTTTTCATTCACAACGATAACAAAACACATGATCCCACGCTACTTCCCGACGTCATCCAATTACATCTTTTGCTATTGTTTTGATTGAGAGACAACTAGCGGAAAAAAACTACATATTGTAAATTTAATAAACGAAGATTAAGATATCACAACATATTTTGGAAAGAAAACTTTAATTTTCTCTTGAGACAGATTTCATCAGCATAGTACCCTGTATCCCACAGCAGGTTTGTCTCTAGGCCTAAGTCGGGTTTGCATATGGCTATGAGGTAGTTTATATAAACAGTACCTTATAAGTTTGTGATTGCCATCAATGTGCCACATAGCATTTGGTCCAGGAACTGAGTATTGTCGACGTTTCACTGTGCACAGTGATCGGGCTCTGGATCTTGTTCCCTCTGGATCAACTCTTCGGAGAGATTCTAGCACTCTTGCGTCTGTAAAAGCAATAAACAATATTTGGCTGGATCATAGGCAGAAATTTCAGTGTGTCTGGTGCTACGAAAGTGTCTTATATCACATTGCAAACAGCTTTCATTAAGTACAACACAAAGAGTTAGTAGTGCAACACTATCTCAAAGTGTACAGCGGTTTAGAAGTGTATAATATGGAAAATAAAATTCATTATTTTGCTCAGTTAAATCAGCAGATATATCGTTGGCCTAATTGCATTAGAGAAGGTACAGTTATAGGCCCACCTTGTACTCGAACACCTTGTGCATGTAAATGGCCAAGGACAATTCGGAAGCCAGAGTTCGGATACATTCCTTTGATACAGGCAATGATTTGGTCGAGTTCACAGTCCGCGATATTAGAGTATAGGTCAGAAACACTGTGAAGAAAGATTGTTTGTGAAAAAATATATTTTTGTGAAAAAGACATGCTGAATGAGGTCATAAGGAATTTTCTTAGCATAATTATGAGATGCAAAATTAGCCTTTTTCAGCTGTCAGAAGATACTTAATAAAAACATTGTGAAAAGAAACTGTTTTTACATAGTAATACCTATAGCATCAATGCGATACCATAGATTATTTCAAAGTTCAACAAAGTAGTAGTTCAAACCAGATGTAATACTTACTTAATCCCATGGTCCTTCATGCGATGGCAAATTGTACTCAGTGATACGCCAAACATTTCTGCTATGGTTCCAACTGTGAAACCCCTGAGCAGATAGACCTTGATTTGGTCAACTGGCAACTGCAAAGGTGGCCGCCCCCAAACACTTGCGCAACACACTGCATTCTGGGAAAGCATTTCTTCCTGAAGTGGTTGGTTGGATGGGTGTTGACCAAGGGCTGTGAGGGTGCTTTGATCAAGATCCGGGAGGGTAGTCTGGCCAGGGTTCCGGTCAAGAGTTGGGATAGTGGTCTGACCAGATGATTGATGGTTGTGTCTTGGAACTGGTGTGTTACTGGACTGTGCTCTGGAGAGCAGAGTCACCAGATTGCGGGCAGCATTTTCTATGCTGGAATAGTCCTCCTGCAAAGAACAATATTTTAGAAAAAATAGGTATTTTAAGGAAAATTGTCAATATTAATATATTTTGACAGTTAGGCCTACACACTTTCCTACTGGGTACTTTATGTACATAAATACACTTGTTTTAGAACAGGATTTTTTTCTATCTTAGGACAAAATGTGTTAGTTAAATGTTTGACTGTAGAAATATGGTTATAAACTATAGCTAAATGTTTAACTTAGTGGGTTTCTGATTTATTGTATATCAAAACAGGGATGCCCAACCCCAACTGCATTCAAACCTGTGCTATAACTAGGGACTGCGGACAAATAATTCTTAGGGTTTTTTGTCTTGGAGGGCACTGTGCTAGAGCTTGCAAACGTACACTTCAGAATGAAGCACATTGCTTGAAATGATAATACATGGTTAAAATAGTTAGCGAGCTCTATCAACGTTGCTATTTAAAATTGGGTGGCCAGATTTACCCGAACTAAAACCGGGACACAACCGTAGTGCTCGTATGGCAGGCCGTTTTAACATTTATTCCTAAAAATGTACTAGTCACTATTTTAAAGTTACTAGTACTTATTATTTAGTTACTAGTATCTATTCCAATAGTTACTAGTATCTATTCCAATTTTACTAGTAACTATTCATTAGATACTAGTAACTATTCTTTAATTACTAGTAACTATTCCAATAGTTACTAGTAACTAT
>JACXGM010035243.1:0-11736 GCA_016801145.1 Umbra pygmaea | reverse complement strand
TACCTTAGCCTTATATGCTATTCCGTTTTGACCTCTGCCTGTTGGATTACTCTACCTGTGGATATCACTACTTGTACCTTAGCCTTATATGCTATTCCGTTTTGACCTCTGCCTGTTGGATTACTCTGCTTGTGGATATACCTAATTGTGCCTTAGCCATATATATATGCTATTCCGGTCTGACCTTTGCCTGTTTTTTTGATTATTCTGTGCCTTTTCCCATGGACAGTTCATACCAGTTAAAAATAAACGTTGTTCTCTTTTTACCTTGGGAGTGATTATTACAGACATACTGCGCCATTTACTTTAGACCAGGATTTTGTTGTTCAATGGCGCAATCACTTTCCGATGCCTCAAGATAGCAATACACCTAGAATTATCCTGAACACACCTCCCTGTTAGACCAGCAAGCCCATGGGCGCAAAGATGGGCGCAGGTGCATTTGCTATTTAAATGACACGGGCACTGGATGGGAAATTGACAACTGCGTTGGTCTTAAACTACCAAAGACACTTGCTTTCGTGCTTTGCCTTGTGTTGCACAGGGTGCAAGATAGGGCCCATTGACTCTAAGCACACATCAAATTCCACAAAGGTGTTATAGGTAACAAAACTCTGTAGAAAAGACAAAGGTGCCCTGAAATGTGTCTGGGAGGCACTGCTGCCTCATGCCTGTGGTATACTTAACGCACCCGACCAGGGATTTCCAATCGGGAATTTCGAGCAGGCGAGCCAAGGGCGCGCACCACTCTTTTTTTTCAGTGGTGTGCGACAAAGCGGAAACGGGAAGCATGGACGAGTTCGAGATCACAGTAAACGATTCACAATAACACAGTTAATGGATCTTAAGAAAACTGTAAATGGTTCATAACAACACAGTTAAGATAATCTTAACCACTGTTGACATTAATGTCAATGCTGCTGCCATTTCTGCCATCGTTTACCTTTTTCTTCTTCTAGTCTGTGAAAATAAAAGTCGGTAGCCTCTTCTCAGTTGCGACACCTCTGTTCAGGAGAAGACTGCAACTTGTGTCGCGAGCACCAGCATGAGTATAAATAGTTACGGCGCTTCCATGACGTCACTTTGGCACGTGCCAGGTCGGGAATCTGTAGTATACTGTGCGCTTCACAAGATGATGTTTAAGCAACTACGCCCAGGTTAAAGAAACTCCACCCTTTCTTTTTCAACAGCCGATCAAATTCATATATTACACTAATATTCATTACGCTTTACTAATAAGTTCTCAGAAGGCTGCAGGAGGCCAAAAGTCGCCTACTGGTTACATCACCTGTGTCACGACAGGTCAGGACAGATGCCGTGGCATAATCAGAGCAGTATATATAGAGAGTTTGGCCAACTCAAATCATGGGCGCCATATTGGATACCATCGTCAGGGGCGAATATGCTATCTTGAAATAAATCGCTAATTTTCAATATAAACAGACACATACATGTTATTATCAACGTTTGTCAATATGTAAAAGGCCCTTACGGAAATATTCCAGTGTATATTTACCTTCTATATCGTAAATGGGCCTTTAAAAATGCTCATTGTAGTGAGTGAACACTATGAGTTATTTTTAAGAACTACAGGATGTTTTGCTGTTTAATTAATGGGTTGTTTGATGAATTTCACCCAAACAGTAGTTTGTTTTTTTAGGTCAATTCCATTGATGGTTATGAAATGAAAGTAGGCACTATGGCTATTCGAAAAAGGATTTTACTTGAGTTGTACTAAAAATGTAACTGAATTAAATACAGAGAATAGTAGTTTTAACTTTTTATTTTATATACATTTTTACTTAACTGTCAACTTTTTATTTTAGTGAATTTTAAAATAAAGAAAATTAATAAGCCAGGTCAATTTTGTTTACATGTTCATTTTATGTTGCTAAATGTTACAATGGCTCACAAGTCTTTTATCGTAATGTTGGGTTCTTCTTCTTCTGACTTTATGGTACAAAAAACATTTGAACTTAAAGTTGTAACTTTAATTTAATTTTTTTTTCATTACTTTGAACAAGAAATAATAATGGTGACTTTGTACAAAACAGGGGCATATGGGTACTTTTTGTTGTCCAACGGTGTGACAGAATGTCCTGTGGTGTGACAAACTGAATTATATGTGGAAAAGGCATTTTATGCACAAATTCATGTAAAAAGTGTTGAATAGTATAATATTTATAACATCACTATGCACATATAAAGATGGAATGAAGTTTCATTAGGTTTTATAGTAATTATAATGAATATAATTCAGACACTTGGGTAAAGTCCCTATGTGTACATCTTATAGTAGGATAATAAAATGATTGTGATTGTTTATTGATTACTTTAATCAATAAATATAATTAGGACAAATTGATAAGGATTGTGCATATTTGTCTTATCTGTCACACAATCTCTGAATTAAATATTAACATAGAAAATGTTGTCACACCGGTGGACAATATTTGGGACTACCACACAAAAAAGTTAATAAAATGCAAAATAAATAAGGAAGTAGAAAGGGACACATTCAGTTTTGAGTTATAATTATATTGCTTAATATGTGAATATGTCATTTGACATACATTTTAGAAATATATTTTTTCCACTTTAGATTTGTGTTCATGTCAACCACCCATTTGCCTCTTTCCTAACACAGACCGTTACTGATTAACCCAGACCGTTACAATCTGACTAGTAACCAGCAGGTTTCCAGATTGAATTTCCAAGCTGTTCAGGCTGAAATATTTCATTTTGTTCCTTAACATAGCATTTACCTAAAACATGTAAGTTACTCTTTGTCAGAGTATCTGTTAAATGATTAAAATGTTATATATCTAAAGAACTTGCCAACTTTGAATACTTAGCTGAATATGTTAAGTTTAAGGTTGGGGTTAAGGTAGGGGTTAAGGTTAGGTTTAGGGTTAGGGTTAAGGTCAGGTAAGGTAAGTGTCAGAGGGGGGTAAAAGTACTGAGTAAAATTACTTTTCTGATGTACTCTGAGTTCTGTAATATTGGGGGGTCATGACCCCGGCGTCCCCCCCTAAATCTACAACCCTGCATCCAATAGTACTCAAATCTGCTACCGTGATCTGTATCGACTCTTAATTCACACAGCTCCCTAAAAGACGCACACACACAACACGCTGAAAATTACTCTCCTGCCCTCTCTCACCTAGACCAGCGGAAAGCTCGCAGTTCCGCATTCAACGCCATAATACAAGCCCAGCTCATCATTCTACCCCACTGAACTATCCGACCACCCACGTGTTGTGTTGAACAAAACCTTTGTCACACCTGTCCTCAATGGAGGCCACTAAGGGCTGCAAGGCTTAATCCCCATCTGTGCACTTTGTTAATATGGCTGGGCATAATTCTGACACCATCAAATTTAGTAAGGGCACAGCTGCGGTAGGCCAGATGACAGTCAGTGCCCATTCCCACTTTGGAAGCTGAAAAAGTTTTGAATGAGACCTTTAAAAACCGCTACCGCTGCACCACTGAGTCTTGACAGGCTGCCTTACCGCGTGGTTTGTTAACATCACTGTGCTCCATCACTGTGCTCCAAGCACTTCTGTGGATAATGTGATTGGCCAGCAGTGTCAAAGGAAGACCCTAAACATAAGCAATGACTCCAGCCATTACACTCCACCCATTCACACATACATTACATAGATTGTATATTATTGGATGGAGCCATGTGTGACGTTTGTTTGTTAAGATCTGATTATTGTCATTGAATCTGCCGTTATGGGCGCAGACATCTTGACTTGCGGATGTGATGATTTTAGATGAGAGGGAGGAGTAATCTAGCTAGCTACCAGATATTAATTGGGATGCTAATGAAAAACAGTATTAAAAAATAATGTAAAACAAAATGTAACATTACTTACTGGAAAAAACTGAACTGTCAACTCCTTTGAGTGTCTTGTCGTACAACCAAACGCCATAACCACACCCTAAACGCTCCTTTGCTTTCGCCAATCTTAAAATCAACGAGACCATAATTTAAAAAATGAACATCGTTATAAATTGCAAAAGGCTTAAATCTAGCGATTGAGACCATATACTCATTATGAAAATTATTATTTACTGAGGTAATAAATCAATTATATTATTTCTCTCATTCTCATAGACGTTCACAGAAACTGAGCTCTTTTGCAACCAGACGTATCGCCCCCAGCTGGAATTCTGATAGAATGCAGGTTTAAGGCACTTGCTCATTTGGGTCAATTTGCCAAACCGGATGCTCACCCTGTGATTCATACACGTCAAATTAATATAGGTATACATTTGAGATTCATTTTTAACATATTTTGTAATTGTTATTTAAATAAATATTTTTCAAAATAAAATATTTTCGCAACAGTTGTCGTGTGAATAGGCCATTAGATTAGGTTTATGTCAAGGCATCACAATATTGAGGTTATTGAGGAAAATAAATATCTGATAAATTATGAATTAGGATTAAGTTCAGACATAAAACACTCACCTTTCAATTAATTCTAGCTTGTTCGAGTGGGCGTCAAATCCAACATACCATAATCCCTGCCCAAAGATCTCTCACAAACTGCAACTTTTATTGTACACATTCTCACCACTGCTCCTAGCGGCTGGCCTAAATGTAGCAAATCATACAATTTGAGTGTCCCAGATTTAGATCAACTACCTACATGTATTCTCTTAAATTAGCCCACACTCAGTTGACAAACTTCACATATGGTTGCTACATGTTTATGATCAGAATCAGAATTATCTTTATTGGCCAGGTTTGCATTAACAAACAAGGAATTTGACTCCGGTAATCTTTGCTCTCCAAGTACAAAACTCAACATATAAAAGTAGGAAATGTAAAAGAATACTGTTCAGTATACAGTACAACTATACAATATAAATACAATTTAACAAATATACAATAACAATTAAAGAAAGGAAAGGAATAGTGCAATATCCGTGTAATCTGAGGTATAAGATTCATAAAAATATAAATATTGTGCAATGTTTCAGTGCAATGGGATATATTAATAACAATATTGTAATTGTCGGATTGAAATTTACATGAGGTAGATGGGCAGAACAGTGATCATTGACTATTGTTCAGTGTAAGGGTGGGGGCTATTACTGAGTGTTCAACAGAGTGACTGCTTGGGGAAAGAAGCTGTCTTTGTGTTGGGTGGTTTTGATGTACAGTGCCCTGTATCGCCTACAAGAGGGAGGACCTTAAAGAGTGCCCTGTATCACCTACAAGAGGGAGGAGCTTAAACAGTGCCCGGTATCGCCTACAAGAGGGGAGGAGATTGAACACATTGTGACCAGGATGTGAGGGGTCTGCATAGATTTTTGCTGCCCTTTTCCTGACCCTGGACCGGTACAGGTTCTGGATGGAGGGAAGGTCAGCTCCAATGATCCTCTCTGCAGCCCTAATTGTCCGTTGCAGTCTGGCGCTGTCCCATTTGGTGGCTGACCCAAACCAGACAGTGATTGAGGTGCAGATGACAGACGGAATTATGGCTGAGTAGAACCTAAAGGAATCCACAGGGGACACTGTGTCATTCTGGGTGGTGAGGGGGGTGGGGGGGACTTCTCCTAAAGTCCACTGTCATCTCCACAGTCTTCTTGGGGTTTAATTCCAGGTGGTTCTGACTGCATCATTGGGCCAGCTGTTCCACCTCCTGTCTGTAAGCAGACTCGTCACCATCCTGGATCAAACCAATGACGGTGGTGTCATCTGCAAGCTTCAGGAGTTATACAGACGGGTTCTTTGAGGTGCAGTCATTAGTGTAGAGGGAGAAAAGCAGCGGGGAGAGGACACACCCTTGTGGGGCGCCAGTGCTGATGGACTGGGTTTTAGATGCGATGCTCCCCAGTCTGACATGCTGCTGCCTGTCAATCAGGAAACCGATGATCCACTGACAGGTGGTGGCAGGCACTGAGAACTGGGTGAGCTTCTGATGTAGGAGTTCAGGGATGATGGTGTTGAACGCCGAGCTGAAGTCCACAAACAGGATCCTGGCATAGGTCCCTGGGGAGTCGAGATGGTGCAGGATGTATTGCAGTCCCATATTGACAGGATCATCCACCGACCTGTTTGCCCTGTAGGCAAACTCTAGGGGGTCCAGCAGGGGACCTTTTACGTCCTTCGGGTTGCTCAACACCAGTCTGTCAAAGGATTTCATGACCAAAGACGTCAGGGCGACAGGCGTGTAGTCATTTAATCCTGTGATGAAGGGTTTTTTGGGGACTGGGATGATGGTGGAGCGTTTAAAGCAGGAGGGCACTTCACACAGCTCCAGAGACCGGTTAAAGATCTGTGTGAAGATTGGTGCCAGCTGTTCAGCACAGACTCGCAGACAAGATGGGGACACACTGCTATATCCACTGCTAACCTACCTACTATATATGTACATTCTGTATACCTACATGGATACACCAACTATGTATTGGTACATCCTTTAAACAGTCAATCTCATTTTCGCATCATTATTTAAATAAGTATTTAATATTGTTATTCATAACGTTGTGTATATGTATTTTCTGTTGGTGTTCAATCTTTTTCTGCATTATTGGAAATAGCCTGTAAGCTTGTAGTTTACACGTGACAAACATTTGATTTGATGCATTCAGGACTTTGCGTGGTCAGCTTTCTGCCACCCGGACTTGCTGAGGCATCACCCAAGTGGTTACAGAAGGGAAAGGGGAGGCTTTAGGATCATGCTGATCCCAGATTTGCCCTGTAAAAGGTCAAAAGCAGATTCCATCTCTATTGTTTACCATGGCCTACCCGCCTCTGTAATAAACACGCCTCTGTAATAAACACGTAATAAAAGGTATACCCATCTGAGCATGTCAGGGCCCTGGACTAGTGGGCACGAAAACCTTGTATGTTGGGAATGAGGGGGGACACCTGCAGAAAGGGACCACTGCACTGGGTACAGGGGGCAAGACTGGACTGCCTCAAACAGAGAAAAGAGCTTTCATGCAAGAGATCTAAGTTATAATTACAACAATGCATACAATTCAAACTGAAGGTTAAGCTAGTAGGGCCTGTGGCCTCTACTAATTCATTGACTAAGTCAATTATCTGAACTTCTCCACCTCCAGAGTGTGCAGCATTCATACACTTACAGTAGCCACATTCGCTTGTTTTTGTTTTGCTCCTGAATCTTTGAACAGCACTACAGAAGATAATAATATTTCTATTATTATTAAAGTGGCCACTAGATGGCAGCATTAATCCACATGGCAACACATTTCCATATAAATTTAAACTGTAGAACTTCCATAGAATTGACACCAGGTGGCACACTCTCCCCCGGTAATTAAGGATCATTAATGGATGTTTACACCTGGACTGAATGATAATGTATTTCAAACAGCAGTTAGATAGGGTTAGTAGCGATCTCCTGGAAAATGCAATTGAATTCTGTCTCTCAATTTATTCATGTTTGTCTCTTGGTTGTCCTCTACAGTATCATATGGGTCATTAGTTTCCATAACTCCAACAGTTTAATAGTTCTGTCCTGGAAAGTGATAGTTAATCTCTGTGCTGATGATCTCAGTTTCTGCCCTCGCTAATAGAATTTCCACCTCACAGTGTGTCCTCTCGGCTCTGCTCACTCCCAGATTCCAATCATAACACTTGGTAATTATTACACCTAGAAATAGGTCTGCTCTGGGACTCTTTGCTGTGTGTGTGTGTCTGTGTGTGTGTGTGTGTGTGTGTGTGTGTGTGTGTGTGTGTGTGTATGTCTGTGTGTGTATACAACCCTGTTCCTCGATCCATACCTGAGAACACATGCTTATGCTCAATTGGAGTCTGATGGAGTCAGAGGAAAGCTAATATAGTAGGCTAACAGAACCCAGCTGCAGCTGGTGGATGTTATCACAATATTATTCAGTCTAGCTGGGATCCCCAGAATTGCATGTCTCTGTTCCCTCACTTTAATATCTCATAATCTAAAAAACAAAAGATTATAATACCCATTTCATACAGATCAATTACAGCTCCCGCTCCCAGAATGAGTGGGATGTGAGTCTCTTCTTCCCTCTCAAACATCCAGCTCACAAATCTCTTCAGATGTTTTATGTGTCAGCACTCATGACCTAAAACGTCACTCTTAAACCACATCCCCAGTCTCTGTTTAGGCCCTACTCTAAAAGCCACACTGTGCAAACATCTGTAAAACATCCCCTTGTCGATATGTCAGCACCAAGACGGATTTTGAGGGCACTCAATGTTTTGTGTTAGTAATGAAACAAACCAGTCCTCTTCAGTGCTCTACAGGATAACCCTGCACCTGGTTCGCCCTGCTTTTACTGAGTTGGCCCCTAACATTTCCCTCTAAAAGTTAAATGTCCTGCTTATTGAGGATGTGTGCACCTGAGTGTGTGTGAAGAACACGTGCAGTTCAGTGTCTGTGAATGTCCTAGAAGTGTCCAAAATGTATTTGTTTGTAAGTGATTATAAGTTCTTTCTCTCTCTGTCCAGACACAATCTCTCTCTTCCGGTCTTACACAATCTTTCATCTTTTTCCAACATTGTGTGTGTGTATGTGAATACAGTTCCCGGGAGTAATAACTTTGTGACTGCCTAAATTGCCTCTGATTGGTGGGCAGTGTCGATGGAAACAGACTTGCAACCAATATGAAGACATTTTCAAATTACACCTTTTCTTTCCATTTCATTTTGGCAAGGAGATACTTTGTCTCTCTTGCACATATTTCTATTGTCAAAATGAGGCCATACAGTTGTATGCAAAATGTTAGGCACCAAACATTTTTCATGATTTTCATTTATAAATAATTGGGTGTTTGGATCCGCAATTTCATTTTGATCTATCAAATAACTGAAGGACATGGTAATATTTCGGTAATGAAATGAGGTTCATTGGATTAAAAGAAAATGTGCAATATGCATCAAAACAAAGATTGACAGGCGCATACATTTGGAGACCCTTGTCATTTTGTTGATTTGAATACCTGTATCTACCTAGCACTGATTAATTACAAACACACAATTGGTTTGGTGAGCTCATTAAGCCTTGAACTTTATAGACAGGTGCATCAAATGATGAGAAAAGGTATTTAAGGTGGCCAATTGAAAGTTGTTGTTCTCTTTGACTCTCCTCTGAAGAGTGGCAACATGGGGGCCTCAGAAAAACTCACAAATGACCTGAAAACAAAGATTATTCAACATTATGGATTAAGGGAAGGCTACAAAAAGATATTGCAGAGATTTAATCTGTCAGTGTCCACTGTGAGGAACATAGTGAGGAAATGGAAAACCACATGCACAGTTCTTGTTAAGGCCAGAAGTGGCAGGCCAAGTAAAATATCGGAGAGGCAAAGGCGAAGGATGGTGAAAACAGTCAAAAACAGCCCACAGCCCACGTCCAAAGACCTACAACATCATCTTGTTGCAGATGGTGTCACTGTGCATCGTTCAACAATTCAGTACACTTTGCACATGATGTAGCTGTACGGGAGATTGATGCGGAAGAAGCCTTTTCTGCACACACAAACAGAGTCACTTGAGGTATGCAAATGCACATTTGGAAAGCCAGCTTCATTTTGGAGGAAAGTGTTGTGCACTGATGAAACAAAGACTGATATATTTGGTCATAACAGTAAAATTTGGTGGAGGTTCCATCATGCTGCGGGTATGTGTGGCCAGTGCCGGTACTGGGAATCTTGTTAAAGTTGAGGGTCGCATGGATTCCAGTCAATATCAGCAGATACTTGAGAATAATGTAGAGGAATCAGTCAAAAAGTTGAAGTTACGCCGGTGCTGGATATTTCAACAAGACAATGACCCAAAACACTGCTCAAAATCTACTCTGGCATTTATGCAGAGGAACAAGTACAATGTTCTGGAATGGCTATCCCAGTCCCCAGACCTGAATATCATTGAAAATCTGTGGGGTGATTTGAAGCAGGCTGTCCATGCTCGGCAACCATCAAACCTAACTGAACTGGAGAGGTTTTTCAAGGAGGAATGGTCCAAAATACCTTCATCCAGAATCCAAACACTCATTACAGGCTATAGGAAGCGTCTAGAGGCTGTAATTTCTGCTAGCAGAGGCTCAACTAAATATTCATGTGATATTTCTGTTGGGGTGCCCAAATGATTCACCTGTCTAATTTCGTTTTGATGCATATTGCACATTTTATGTTCATCCAATAAATCTCATTTCACTACTGAAATAGTACTGTGTCCTTCAGTTATTTGATAGATCAAAATGAAAAACCCAATTATTTATAAACAAAAATCATAGTAATTGTCAGGGGTGCCTAGACTTTTGCATACAACTGTACATTTAGTGACATTAATGTTTTCTTTTCCCTGACCCATAGTCCCAATGCTAACCTTAAACCTCTAACATTAACCTCAGCAACTTACTCATTTTGCTGAAATAAAACAGAACTTTTATGTCAGGTTTCAGACAGAGTTAGCCAAAATAAATTTATCTTGTTTCTTTTGTCCTGGACTATTTGTGATGATGACATGTTTTAAATAGGGGTGGCAATGAAATGCATTGGAGCTGAGTCAGGGGTGTTTGGATCCTGCCTCCCTGGGTTGCCGAGGCGATGTGTTTGGACCGGCGGTTAGTAGAACGGTGACACAGACTGCCGGAGGGTAGGAGGAGGTGAATACTAGACACTGGTCCTAATATGTCTGTGAAACCTGCCTTTAAGGTCTAAACTAAACCTTAAATTGCAATACTAACTATAAATTAAGAAAATCAACCCCAAACCTTAAAATATGCATTTTGTAATTGAAGACCTGTTTATCTGTCCTCACTTTCCCAAAATGTATTCACTCATCTGATGTTTATGACAGAGATTAGCTTGCTGCTCTCCCTGTGATTGCTTGAAGGACACCGGGAAGGATTTGTGACTGGAGTCAGAAGGTTGGATAAATGTCTGGCCCCCTAGCTGATCAACATATCAGTGGCCTGGCAGCAGAGGTCAAGGTGCTGGTCAACAGTACCCTCCAAGCACAGTCTAGAGGATAGGTGGTGCCAACTGCAAAAGTTAGAAAATGTGTAATTCGCTCATTCTGAGTGTGTACATTGTGTTTTTTTGTGTGGATCAGCCGCGGTCGGTGGATCGTAATTGGGGAGACGGGCTCGTGTTACGCTCGGGACCGGAGTGAATGGAATGTGCGCAACTCACGAAACCCAGTGTTTTTTCGTTTTGCAAACTGGGTTTTGTGCGTTGCCCACCAATCCATTCACTCCGGTCCCGACCGTAACGCGAGCCCGTCCTCCCCAATTAAGATCCACCGACCACGGCTGGTGTGGATGCATGCTGCGCGAGTATATGTAGGCACTTGCACAGTGTGTGTACACACAGATGTAGAATGAACAGAGAGGGCTGCATCTTAAGGGCCTTTATCTTTTCATTTATCTCGGTTAGACTTTACATAAGCAATGCCATTACATTCTGTGTCTTGTCAAGTGGAAGATCAGCTTAGTTTCCAGGGTGGATACAATAACTGTGTAACTAAATGGAGGATAAATAAGTCCCTCCAAGATTATAATCATATAATTATTTAACATCACCAAAGGGGACAAGAACAAGAGAGAAAAAAACGTAATCATGCATGTATAATCTACATTTAGTGTGTGTGTGTGTGTGTGTGTGTGTGTGTGTGTGTGTGTGTGTGTGTGTGTGTGTGTGTGTGTGTGTGTGTGTGTGTGTGTGTGTGTGTGTGTGTGTGTGTGTGTGTGTGTGTGTGTGTGTGTG